>JAMKCH010037980.1:0-14395 GCA_023653785.1 Ophioderma brevispina | reverse complement strand
TTTATTATGGGACTGTAATGGCAGACCTGTACTATCCCGGTAAAAGTACAAAAAAAGTGGACCTTTACTGGACCCATTTGGATCCAGAACTGCCAGTAATACTGGCATTCCAACTGGACCAGTTGAAGTCTCCGGTGAGCAAAACTTTACAGGTTTCCAATACAACTGCCAAATGGACCATTGAAACTGCCGTTATAGGGTCCGTACTGGGCCATATGGAATGTTGCTGGGTATGGAGTGGCTTTGCGGACCCTCTATTGAATGTCTTGGCTGACCCTCTATTGAGTGCTTGGCTTACCCTCTATGGAGTTATTTGGCTGAACCCACTAATTGAGTGTCTTGCCTGCCCCTCTAGGATTGTTTTGGCTGACCCTCTAGGAATTGTCCTTGGCTGCCCCTCTATTGAGTGTCTTGGCTGACCCTCTCTTGAGTGTCTGGCTAACCTATATTGAGTGTCCGTGGCTGTCCCTCTATGGAGTATCTTGGCTGAACCTCTATTCAGTGGCGGATTTCAGAGTCAGAGGTGTCAGCAGCTGGCTGACAGCCCCCCCCCCCCCCCAATATTGCGCTCAGGGCCCCTAAGACACCCCCTAATCGCAAAAAAGCGGGACATTGTGTTGCTTCGCGACACTGTAACAAGTGCCACCATGCACCTTAAGCCTGCTGCTGACAGGACCCTTTTCCGTAACTCTCTCCTCTCACTGCGGATGTCCAAGTGCACTCTACACACGCATCAATTTTTGGTCCAATTTGGTTTTGGGGTTAAAAACATTTCAAAATTTTTATTTTCATGGGCATATTCCAAATTCAGCACTAAATAAATGGCAGTGAAATGAGTCCAAACAAGACAGCCCTAGGTCTTTGTTTTTGGGGTGTTTTTTTTTAGATGGTTTCCTTCCCAAATTACCTGCAAATATTTGCAACATCTCCAAATGTCTCCGCTTATGTGTATACTTATACAACTGCCCAGCACGGAAGAGTTAAATCCGCCACTGCCTCTTGAGTGTTTTGGCTGACCCTCTATGAGTGCTTGGCTGACCTCTATGATGTGTTGGCTGACCCTCTATTTGAAGAGTTTTGGCTGCCCCTCTATTGAGTGTTTTTTGGCTGACCCCTCCTATTGGTGTCTTGCTGACCCTCTATTTGTGTCTTGGCTGACCTCCTATTGAGTGTCTTGGCTTGGGACCCTCTATGGAGTATCTTGGCTGACCTTCTCTTCAGTGTCTTAGCTTACCCTCTATGGAGTATCTTGGCTGAACCTCTATAAGTGTCTTGGCTGACCCTCTATAGTGTGGCTGTCCCCCTGAGCACTGAGTGCCTCACGTTTAGGCACCCATGAAGTTATATTACCTATACAATGTATTTAGAATATCATCACATCTACAATCACAAAAAAAGCAGTTTAATCATTTTACTATATCTTGTATCACAATAAAATGGGCTTATTTGTCAAATAAGCCCATTGCTCAGTGCCCAAGCTAAAAAACTTCCGTTAGTGCCCAAGGGGGGGGGGGTCTATGGACCCAACCCAGATACCACTTTCCCATGGGAAGTTGGAATCATGACACTAACATAGAGTTAAATGGGAATCACGTAAGAACCATAACCCACAATAAAAATTGAAATCTAACTTTGACCTATGACCCTATGGCCAATTGAAATTGGTCACTCGCCGAAAAGGAGTGGTTCGCACATGTCCATCCTCAGCAACTCCAATATCAGGTGTTGAACCAAAATAATTCTTATACTACTCTAGAATAACCAATTAAATAATCATTGCAAAATAACCCAATTTATACATCTTGTATTTTCTCAAAACTTCAATCACCTTATTTTCCCATAGACTTACCATATAGCCGTCATGACAAAATTAAAATTGCTACTACATCATATAAAAGGTTAATTTGGATTTTAAGTCTTCTTATTATTAATTATTATAAAAAAAATAAAAAAAATAAAAAAAATCCCAAGATTTCATTACTTTAAAATTTTTTAATTATTAAAATACCTTGATTTTTTCATTCACTTCCGTTAGTGCCCCAGAGGGGGGTTCCTAGGACCCAACTAATTCTTATGCTAATGAAGCCGTGGGCGTTGAAATTTTTTTAGTATCCGGAGAAGCGTATCCAATAAATTAGACAATGAGCAAAAAACTCCTTGAAAAGATGTTGATTGCGTACCGCTAATTGCAAAACAACATCAAATGTTGGGTACTATGAACCCCACCCCCCCCCCCTTGGGCACTTACGTGGTAAGAACATTGCTTTCAAGTCAACAATGGGTTTAACTACTGTAGTGACCATATATTTTGAGTAAACTTAAGTATTTTATTGTATATTATTTAAACCTTTATGTTATTTTTTTAATAATTATATTTACCACTTCTATCATTTTTCACCATACATTTCAGTGACTGGATAATTATAAACCATGTTCTAGTTTTGCTATGTTCCATTTGTGTCCGTTCTTTAGTTTGTTCAGAATTGGTAGGAGTGATACACTAGGTTACTGTTACAATCAAAGAGGTTCTATTAGATAGTATAGGCAAAACGTTCGTAATCTTTAGAAATACAAACCGTCCCTCGCATGGTTTGCCGACCCACCAGAAAACCAGAGTACCAAACAGAGTAAGCAATGCCCCCGCTTCTTCCACATCCTTTGGGTGCCGCTTTGCTATACACTAATCGTTAAGTGATACAATTGCATGTATGTGTTAGAGGTGGCCAGTGTAATAATAGTGCCACTTGATCATTGTGCTCAGATACCTTTTTTTCTCATAATGCATGCGCGCTTAGGTAAAAGATGTATTTCTTGAGGCGGTTTATTTAAAATCCAGACTACTGACGTGTCATGTCATTCGTTTGTGTGCATGGCCATGCGGGGTAGGACAAATTTAACCACCCAATAAGCAACCCAACATCCACAACTTATAATTTGCCGGATTGTTTGTATCGAATTGACATTATGAGTTATACAAAGCACCCAAACCTAAATAATATTCCGTGCAATATGTCAAAATGTCACGCCCAGCAACGGGTACTACTGATTTTTGAAATGGGCTTCACACCCTTGGTTTACAATGATCATTGATTAACCTCTGATTTACTATTCTTTACACCTTAGAGGCTAAAAGAAATCGTATTATAAGGTGCTTGCTCCTATTTGAGTGTATTGTGTCCTCTGCTTGATATGAGAGTATGCATACTCCCCATCAAGTACCATAGAACAATCTTGCGGTTCTTATTATATTACAGATTGCAAAGCCCACAGTCAGTACTGTGCTAATATTGATGATTAAAGCAGTAATTAAAACTGCTTTGGTTTTTTTATATACATATTTTGGAATGAAATGGATTTGAAGCTCAAATTTCAGACGACAAATGATAAAAAAATGCGGTCTTTCATCTTATTCAAAAATTCTTACTACTTCCGATTTGGGGGTCCCAAAGGCGATCGAACATGCACCTTTAACTCATGTCATGGACAACATCCCGGGGGGGCCACTTGGATTCAAAAAGGTGGTATGATGCGTGAACAATAAAACGCGTAAAAAATGGTCCCTTTTTTCCACAGCGATATACCGCGTACCTTTAGTTCGGGTGTCAAAACGCAAATATGAGGAAAAAAAGGGGATGTTTTTTTTCGTAACCCTGAGAAATTGTGATGTACGCGAGATCAACATCATTAAAAAATAATTGTAATTTGGAAGTAAAGCAACATGAGCAAAGTCAGATAATAAGGTGAATTCTTAATCAAAAATGCATTGCTCACTTGTTTACTGTAGCAAAACCTGACAAAATGACTTGTTTATGGTGAGCCCAAAACACAAAAATGCTTGTTTATGGTAATGTTTTTTAGTCGGTGGAAATACTTGTTTAGGGTGCATTTCGGAGTCCCATGCTCAACATCATATCCACCTTTGAATACACTGCCCCCCGCCCCCCGCAGACCAACTCTCCAGTCAAGAGACTCAGTTTCTCAACATAGAAATGAACACCAAAAAATTAAAGATATACACATTTTGAATGTGTCATTCTTTATGGCATGCTCAAAATGGTAATGTATAGTATGATAAAAGTCTTCTGTAAAGGTCAATTTTCTACCATGCAAACGTTTATGATATGTGTATATACAAGATTTTGATTTGAAACCTGTAGAATCTACTTACTGAATGCATGGCAATGTTGTACATAGTAGGTTATATGTTCAATAGGCTCGTTGTCTTTTTACCTGTATAATTCAAAGATGTTAAGGAAAATTACATAGTCATTTTTTGTTATTCAAAATGTTATAAAATTCAAATGTCCTCACAACACTTTATAATCATTTCAAATTATAATTTTCAAAAAGAGTTATTTCCACAGCTGTTAAATAAAGGTGCTTTGTTTCCTATTTATGTCTATTACCTGTGTTTTTCTATTTGTAATGAGAGTCCGGCACTTGTATATACACCCCATCAAGTATCGAGGGAAACAGACTCGCGGTTTTTATGGTAGAATCAATAACGCATATTGGAAAGCCCATATTCAATATATTGATAGTTAGCCATTAAAACACATTTTTTGTTTATCTCTTGGAATGAAATGGATCGAGTTGAGGGCTCAAATTCAGATGACAATGATACCAATACGGCCTTTCATTCTGATATCAAATCGATACTACCGAACGTAAATCGAGCGGTCCCAACGACGATCGGAACACTCACCTTGTAATATACATATGACCAATCAATATCATTACAATTCAAGGATTAAATAAACAACAAATTCAGACAGATTATGGATGAAAATAAGGACTTTATTAGTCATTAATGTTAACATTTGTGTTATAGACTTTTCACTATGGAACACTACATGTAGGCTTAATCTACTGACGATATCATTTCCAGTATTTGCATATTGTAAGGTACTTGACTACCAAGTAAAGACATGCTAGATATATTTTCATTGGTTAATACTTGCTGGTTTAGCCTGTTTTGTAACATTGCAAAGTCTTTTAGCAATAATTACATGAGTTTCACATAGTTCATAAACAGACTATAGTCGTATTTTTATTCCTGTCAGTTCAGTAAAATTTTCGGGCGTGTCGACGATCCATTCGTGTTCTGAGAGGTTGTATGCGTTACCCAATCAATACAATAGAAATCGATGTCACGATACCGGATCAGATTAAGGCCATAATTGAAAAAATGTCCCTTGCTCACGAAGCACATGTTACAGTCAAATGCATAGCATTAATTCCAAACACTAACTTGTAATAACCTGAAGCATTCAACATAAGAACTGATATAAGTAATTATTATTAACCAAAGTTCGTTTACACCTCAAAGGAAATTAAAAACATCTGATGTTTACATTATTCGTCCTTGTCCAGGAGATCGCCAATTGGTCCAATCATTTATCTATATAAGTTATTTAGATTTTTGGTCAAGTCGAACACACTACAATATCTACGTGGCCTGAATCCCCCTCTCACCAGCCTGTCTGTTCAATGCCAAAGAGGTTCTATCTGATCGAGAGGCAAAATGTTACGTAATCGGTAGAAATTCATCGTCTCGCATTTTTGCCTGACCACAAAGAAAACATAGAGTACCAAAATAGTAAATGCAATGGCTGCCTCCGCTTCTTCCCCATACTTTTGGTGCCGCTTTGCATATACACTATCCGGTAGTGATACCAATGATGTATGTGGTTAGAGGTGGCCTTTGGTAATAATATGCACCTGGCATATTTGCTTTTTGCACCCATATACTCTTTTTTCTCATCATGCAATGCGCTCTTAGGTTAAAAGATGTATTCAGGAGGCGGTTTTTTAATCAAGACGACAGACGTTCATTTCATTCGTTTGTGGCATGGGTAGGACAAAAATTTAACCACCCCTAGCACCCAACTCCCACACCTGATTTTGCCGGATTGTTCGTATCGAATTGACATTAATTTGTGTATACAAGCACCCAACCAATAATTATTCGTGCAATATTCAACATGTCAGCGCCCCGCAACGTGACGAACTGTTTTGAATGGGCTTCACCCCCTTGTCAATGACCTTAATATCCGTTTTCTTTGATTGACACCAAACAATGAATCGATAGCGTGTCTCAAACTTTACGACGATCTGTTCAATTGAATCTGGTATGAAGCCTTTATAAATTTGATACAAAAAAGTTCATCTTTCTCTGTTGAACAAAGTTGAGCATTTCAGCTGTTAATACGGCTTTTTAGTTTTTGGTCTCAACACATCCCCTCCACATTAATTCGTACCATCGACAATATGCGTTTACTGACAGGAATAAAAAAAAATCAGACTTTTTTATAATAACACTCCAACGGTATATGTTTGTGATTTAATATTAAGCATTGTGTATAAGGCAATAGGCCATTTGTGTAGTTTTCTTTTTTATTGTATTGTATTGATTTGTAGAAGTACTAGTGACATTGTATAAAGCGATCCCAAACTGTGAGATCGTGTAGGAGCCACAACTTATGGGTGGTAAAACTGGTCAAAATACACATAGTTGTACATTTCTGGGTCACCATCAGTATCAAATGATGATCAGACAGCCCGGTCAGACATAAAAAAAAAAGTTTGTTAATCCTAATGTATGACTGAACAGGTGCTATCTACTGAAGATAGCATTAATTTTGTCTCAATAGATCCTAGTATTATCATGACTTCAGTCACACCTAGGCTATCTACTGAAGATAGCATAAGCATGAATGTTCTCAGTCATCCAGTAGTTTAAAGTCAAATAATTGGAAATTAAATCAAATACTGGACTCACATTTTTGTTTGCACGACGTTGCGCCTAGAACCTCTAGGCTTCAACCGCGTGGTGATTGACCCGCTGGATTGGTCACATGATGAGAGACGGCTAGGAATTATATTATAGGAATCCTATTCACTTATCGGGTACCCAAATTCTTGAGGAGAAGCAATGGCACCGGCGTGGGATTAAAGAAGCCATATGGGAGAGAGTTGAACATGAAACACCATCACTCAACAAAAAAGGAGGACTACGATTCAATCTTTCTCACACGTGGGATAGGGCCATCCAATTAATTCCTATCCGTCTCTCATCATGTGACCAATCCAGCGGGTCAATCACCACCAGTTGAAGCCTAGAGGTCCTAGGCGCAACGTCGTGCAAACAAAAATGTGAGTCCAGTATTTGATTTAATTTCCAAATTACTGAAGATAGCATTAATTTTGTCTCAATAGATCCTAGTATTATCATGACTTCAGTCACACCTAGGCTATCTACTGAAGATAGAATTTATTATTTTGTATATCATGACTACACACATACATTCTCTGAAGATTTACTTTATGTGTAAATACACTGCTGTTTTTCAAGCTATGGCTCACAATGCCAAAAATACTGATATGGTATCTGATAAATTATCCATTACTGGATTGTTGTCAGTATTGTTGAGAAAATGCAGACAATTTTATTTATAGTCAGTAGTCAGTGGCGTAACCATTTTTTTCGAGGTGGGGGGGGGGGAAGGCAAACATATATTAAAATTCTTTAGTACAGGCCTATGTTGTTTTCACTGTAAATTGGCGTGTGTGCACCCCTGGTTACGCCACTGTTTATAGTTTTAGTTTATGTGTTGTAGTAGTTAACTTGCATTATGTATGGCACAAGTAGAACATATCTAATACCAAAAGTTGATATAATGGCCAAATAAGTGAATGAAGCTCTTATTGCTGGCACATGTTAAGTTGACCAATGATGCTATCTTCTATCTAATAAACCATAAATCACATACAAAGGGATTCTTTTGTTTGACTATTCATACATTTGATTATCTGTCTGATGTGTTAATTGAAAAAAAAATTGTGGGCCTCGCCAGCTATAGCGGCAGACCACTGTGCAATCCGTTGTGCGTGTGGTGTTGTGTAACCAGTGTAAGTGTGGTGTGTCCACTAAAATTGTTATTTTTTTTTAAATTGACCTTTAATTGGAAAAGTTGAGGTTCAATTGGAACCAACTTCTGTCATAAGTGCAACCAGTGGACCCTTCTAGGTTGATGAGGTCACCGGTCATGTCCGATGGAAAGGGTCATGTGAGGTCAGTTGAAAATAGGCTTAAAAATGCAAATTGACCTCAATCAAAGTTGGAACCAAACTTCAGTCATAGTGCACCATGGATCCCTCATAGTTGATGGGTCAAAAAACCCGCATGTGCCTAGGTCAAAGATCATGTGAGGGTCAAAAGCTAAAAATGTAACTTTGACCTCAATTGAAAGTGGAAGTTCAATTGGAAACCAAACTTCTGGTCCATAGGTGCACCATGGGACCCCTCATATGTTGATGAGGTCAAAGGTCATGTGCCAAGGTCATGTGCCGAGATCAAGGTCTTCTTCTTATCGTGTCCAAACACTGTGGTTCTCAAATATGATCCAGCCAGGGATGGGTACAACGTCTGGCTGCTTCACTGAATTCCGCAAGGTCCTTGTTTGTGCATTGTTGCTCCAGCAGTGGGCAGGCCAAGAGATGTTCCAATGTCTGTGGTGCTGTTCCACAACCACAGGTAGTGTCCTGATCTGCTTCCAGATAGCCCCACTTCTGCAAGGAAGCCTTAGATCGGCCAATTCTGGTTCTCAATCTGTTGAGGCATCGCCATTCAGCCCATGAGGAGTCAGCTCCAGGTGGGAGATGCTCACCAGGTTCAATACCAATAGATGTTACTTGGTTGATGACAAGCCTTTCTTTCTACAAGGCGACTCTCTTGACCTCCTTAGAGACTGTTTCAAGAGGTTGGACTTTGCTAAAGAAACTCTCTCTGGATTTAAAGCGGTTGACAGCATGTCTGTCCAGACATAGGGTGCTTCACATTAGATACTTGGCAGCTACGCTCTTGCATGCTCGCTACGCTACGACGGATGTCTGGTGGAGCATTTCCTGCTAGGATGTATAAGTATTCCGTTGGTGTTGGACGGAGGCATCCTGTGAACCTCTGTGATAAGCCGGCAGGAAGCATTTAACGCTGAATCAAGCTTCTTGGCATGGGTTGATCTTTCCCATACAGGGCAGGCATACTCTGCACATGAGTAGCACAGGGCAAGTGCCGTCGATCTTAGGATATGTGGGCGAGCACCATCTTGTGCCAGTGAGTTTGTTCAAGATGTTATTGCGTGAACATACTTTACTCTTCGTCTTCTCGATGTGGGTCTTATAAGAGAGAGTGCGGTCCAAGGTAACTCCTAGGTAGACAGGGTTATCACAGTGCTCCAGGGGTGTTCCAGACCAGGTAACTTTAAGCTGACGTTTGGCTTCACGGTTGCGTAGATGGAAAGCACACACGTGTGTCTTAGATGGATTTGCACTTAGGTGGTTTTCCTCATAAGGAGTGAGTTCATCCAAAGCTTTGGAGAGTCTCTCTTCAACAACTGATGAAGTCGGCATCTTGTGCGCTAATTCCAAGATCGTCTGCATAAATAAAACGACAGATTCCTGCACTCCTAGGTTGGTCGTTGGTATAGATGTTGAACAGGAGAGGTGCAAGCACACTCCCTTGTGATATACCATTCTTGAGCCTACGCCATCGGCTCTTCTTCGCTCCTAGCTGAACAAAGAACATCCTGTTTGCAGCAATCCTCGAATATGCAGTCAAGCGGATGCCCTTGGTAATTTCCAGAATCTTATGGAGTAGGCATCTGTGATTATAAGTCGATCCAGCCTCATATGTCCCCCCCCATACCATTTGCGTGGAGGTATAAGCTCTGATGTATGAGGGGCAATAATAAAGCTTCACAACAAATCATTGATTTTGAAAATCGTAAGAGGATTAAATGAGAGTAGCATAATGATCACTGCCAGACCAGTGTGGGATTTAAAGAAGGACAGGCTATCAATATTTTTCCTTTCGTTATGCAGGTGCATTTGAATGTCCAAATGTACACCAAATAAAAGTAGACATGTACAGAGTATGTACAAGAATATGTAGGCGATTTAATTAATGTACACGTAGTATACGTACAACAAAAGTTAAATTGAAAATAGTTCGTCTTCCTCCTTATCACCCGGATCTTAACCCAATAGAACTCATTTGGTCGCAAATAAAAGCTTATGTTGCCAAACATAACAAGGACTTTAAAATAAAATCTGTTCAAAAACTGTTCGAGGAAGCTCTACAAAAAGTCACCGAAATAGATTGGAAAATGCAATAAAACATGTTATTGGGATAGAAGACTCCTACTGGAGCAAGGAGAATATTGTTAAAAAATCAAATCCTAATCAAGCTAACGGAGGACAGTGACAGCGAATCGGAATCAGACGATGATGACTGAATGTAAGTGAATTTTTAACTCATAATATACGATATAGGCCTGTGCATCAAGGTTTTATTTCATGAAAAGTTTGCAAATGTACGACAAACATTACTTTTTTGTGCTCAGTCCTAATTTTTACTTGGACGCGGAGTCAAATCCTAATGTGATCGGCTTATCATTATCTACCAAAAAACGTTCAACGTAAAAAAACACCAAGTTTTAAAAAGAGTACGAGCCGTATAGTTAATAAATGTTAAGAGAGCACCAAGTATACTCAAGTGCGTCTGCCCCATTGGCAAACTTGGTCCCATTTCTTCCATCCCTAATTCCTTTGTTGAGAACGTTTGTGACATTTCATTAAAGGAACCCTAATCATTAGATCAAATTGTTGATTTAAATAAATCCAACTGCATTTGTTCTTAAGGTTATATTGGCAGTTTGAGTTTGGAATTAGTATTTCTATTTCTTGTATAAAGGGCGTCTCGTTCTGACTTGAATACTTTTCAAATTTATATTTCTTAGTTTCGTTTGTTTTCTTGCTTGATTTATTGTTGTTGGAGATGTATTCAATACGGAATAAAGCCCAAATTCCTTGTAACATCAATTGTCTTCCCAATGAAAATGTGTTTCGACGGATCTGCAGTCGACTGTTCTATAGAAGGTATGTTGGTTATGAGTTCTGTGATAGAGTCTAACTCACGTATGTTTCTGGGTATTGTACCAGTCTTTCTGTGAGATACCCTACAGGAAGAAGGGTACTAAAGACCATAGGAAGGTCCCGCTGCTCTGGTTGTCTCACGTATGAAGAGGGGTTGTTTTGAACCCGGTATTATTGCATTAGCACCTCTAGCATGAAAACTATAAATTGTATTTGGGCTGTTTGGAGTTTGATGATGGGAAAACTGATTTTCTTTTGCATTGTAGAAGAAATGGGACCAAGTTTGCCAATGGGGCAGACGCACTTGAGTATACTTGGTGCTCTCTTAACATTTATTAACTTAAACGGCTCGTACTCTTTTTAAAACTTGGTGTTTTTTTACGTTGAACGTTTTTTGGTAGATTTCCTTTATTTTTGTGAACATCAAATAGCTATCAAAATCTGAGATTTTATATAAATTTATTATATATAGTTGCAAAATAAAACGTTTAGTGTTTTTTTTACATTAATATTTCCTTCAGTTACTGAGATATTTAGATTTTAAAGTTTCGGCAATTTTAGGCCTTTTTTCACAAATAATATGATCAAAAAGGGCATAAAATTGTGGAAGTATATTTTTGTCCCTTTTTGTAATAATACACTGGTATTTTACATTTTAAAAGAAAAGAATGAGTTACTGCTTTGCATTTAGGAAAAGGACGTATTTTACCAACAGGACACGTGGAAATTCTAAGGAAACCGCATGTTAATTTCTACGATAAGCTTATAAAATAAAGATGCATCACTCAGAACCCTTTAAACTGGCGAAAAGCGCATAAAAGACCCCGGAAAACCCCCAAACCAGGCTGAAAATAACTAAAAATACTAAATTTGGCAAGCAAAAGTGCTGAATTCATGGTTTATCCTTGAAAAGTGGCATTTCTGCAAAATATGAACATTATGTCTGAACAGGTAAAAATTACAAACCGAAGCAACGCATGAATTTCACAATACCATATTAGCCTTTTGGCATTAAAAATCGAATTCAATTTATATGAAATACCTGTAAAATCTTACGGGAGTGTACGCAACCCGATCTAGCCAGAGGACATCTTTTTTTAAAGAATATTTTTTGTAATATACTTATTTGTAAACAGAATACACGTCTACACATGACTTATACATTTTGAGCATGGAATGTGTGAACTATATGAACTGTGTCACTGTCAGTACTTTCAGTACTTGAATTTCTACTTTATATCATGAAATTAATTATCTCAACTAAAAAGAATGGTAGCACCAACTGAGACTTACTATATATAACAACATTAATTAATAAGTCGAAAATGGTAGGCTCGACCGGACTCGAACCGACTAACATCCAAAAAAAAATCAATAATTTCTTTATCTTGACCAGTGGGCCATCAACGGTGGATTAGAATATTTGGGCGAATTGTAGTCCCTTGAAACATCCCGAGAAGTTTCAACGAAATTTAGATGTTGTATTATGAATCGATAGTTTTCATATAGGGGCTCTGACAATGCAATTAATTACATTGCAGATTTGTGTGCGTGTACGGCCGCTTACACTTTTGTCCAGGAGCACTAGTTTATTGGTCGTTTTCCTTGATAAATTTTAACTAGTTTGTCTCTGGTATGAAAGAAATGAAGCAGCTTCTCATACAATAGACGGCAGAAATTTTCCCTGTGATATTAATTTTTCGGTTCAAATTGGAGAAAATCACCGGATTTTTTCAATAATTGTTGTCTCATTTTCCGTCCTAGGTAGTACTTTTTTAGATATATTTGTTTACGAAATACTTCAAAGACAACATATCTATTGTTATGAATATTCATTGTAAAATCGAAACTGACAACCTCGGTGTTTCCCGACAATAACTGAATACTAACAACTACATATACTTCCATATCAGTTTCAATGGTCAGGGTGACCGTTAGCCTACAAATTAAAGAGAATGATCACCAGAACTGAATACTAGCATAATTTTAATATGCCGAAAGTGGTGGGCCACAGGCGGACTCGAACTGACAACAACCAACTATAACCAAAAGTAAAATCAATGACGCCTATCGCTTAGACCGGTGCGCCACGGAGAAAGCTTGTAACACAAGACGCGAATTGTTGTATATGTTAGTGAGGGTTCATTAGTGATGTTGAACAAAAGAATTCCGTTAAACATCATTTTCTATGTATGAAGTCAATTATTTTCAATGTTAGCAGTAAAAGGCACATCATGAGGATAAAAAGATAACGTGTAGGGGAAAGTCGGGTAATCCCGAACGCGGGGTAATCCCGAACGCAGCGATTTCGCTATATTGCGAAAGGAGGGGGACCATGTTAGCTGCTTTTGGACTTGAATTCAAATGTAAACTGACCTATATGGAAATCTCGCACATTCTCGCTAGATTTACAAAAAACACTTTTAGTGAAAATTAATATTCATAACATATATTTCTGGATGACATATCAGATCTACAAGAAGAGAGAGAAAGTGGTTTAATAGTTTAACAGGACTAGGGTTCCTTTACAATTAAAATCATGTACAACAGGGAACACGTCCATGACGAAGTTTATGAAAGGAACGAGATTACAAACTTCACCTGGTTTGGGGTAATCCCGAACGACCTGTTTCCATGGCAACCAATATAGGTGTGTTCATCTCATCTACATAATTTGAAACTCTCATCGAGCTTTTCAGTATATACATTATTATCATAACTTTATGTTGCAAGAAACAAAAATTGCTATTTTGTCCCCAAAGTGGCTGTCATTGAAAAAACACGTTCGGCATTAGCCGTGAGGTGTCGGGTAATCCCGAACGACGCCATTTTTTTTGTTTTGATCATAACTTCTTTTCGAAAAGGTTTGAGTTAAGAAAAACATGTGTATAGTTAAAGATTTGCTTACACTTTTTATTGATATGGTTATCTTTACCAAACCTCGTTTTACCATGGACTTATTGGCTTCAGTCGAATGGTGTTCGGCATTACCCGACTTACCCCTACTAAATTTTGTCAATATTAATTTCGTAATAAAGGCTGTAGGTCTGTGAGACCGTTTTTTAAGTTTCACATTTTGCCACTAATAATCGCTATACATGACCGTTTGAAAGCATTTCTAACTCGTCGTTTCCGTTGTCTAAATTCATATCTTGCTCATGAAATGTACCAAATATACTTCTGAGGGTTGAAATACATGCTGAGCTATTGTATTACGAGTAGTTTAGCGGTCGTTAACGATACTCCCACCTAGTGGTTTTACTCGTCAAACACGCGTCCAGGCATACCGCAACCTCTTCGTTAATGAACTGCACAGGGCAACTTTACGTGCAAGCTCGTTCAATACGAGATTGATCAGTGATGCCTGACGTCTGCTACACAGCCTCATCTTTGGCCCCAAGTTTCTAAATCACGATAGACATTTATCGCTGTAAATACAAGCGAGCACGAGTTCCACTGC
>JAMKCH010037979.1:0-14651 GCA_023653785.1 Ophioderma brevispina | reverse complement strand
CAATGATATAACAAAAATAATGTAAATATAGAAATAATTGACTAGCGTAATTAAAACTCTCGTAAAAAATACTACTTCACCAAATTTAAACATTTACAAATTAAACAAAAAAACAAACACCGGCAAACAATTCACATGTCATCGGCAAAAAAAATCCAGACACAAGGCTCCTCCTATTTTCTGGAGGGTCTACCAAGATATCCGACATAGGACTTATCTCCAACAAGTTAAACTCTTTCTTCGCCAAATATTGGTCCTGAAATTGCCTCTAAGAATCCAGTCTTTTCTTATTTTCTGACTTTTTGAGGATCCTCAATACAAGCTCTATCTTTTTCAATCCCATTGATGAAAAAGGAGATTCTGACATCGGTCAAGAACATTCAAAAAATGGCAAAAGCGCGGCTCAGACGATTGTTAGACCTCGATCGTAAAGCGTGTAATTCCTTTTATACTCAAAACCCCTTAACTCACATCGTCAATTCTTCTGTCAACTGGTAAAGTCCTGTCGTCAAAAAGGGGGGAATGATCCCCATGTCTTCTCAAACTACCGCCCTATATCTATTCTTCCATGGCTTTTCCAAAAATCTTGAAACGGCCTTATCTTAACAAATGGCTTTACGGAAACAAACACTCTACTGACATTGCTCTTCTGGATATCGGTAATAAGATTTCTTCTTCTCTTGCTCTTAACTACCATACCATAGGTATCTTCCTCAATTTATCCAAAGCCTTCAACACCATCAACCACGATATACTACTCGTGGCATCTGGAGGAGTGGGGAATGGGAGAAGGATAAATTGTCACCCTCCCATTAGAGCGTTGTTCACACATTTGTCCCTCAACAGGACTTGTGCTGTTACATTAGTTCAGCAGTTAAATTCCCCAAATTTCCATGCAAGGTCATTTTATTGTCCCCCTGAGAGGTAGCCCTAATTGCCACTCACAAAACATTTTGGTGCTTCACCGTTTGAAAAAATAATATAGTGATTAGTAATTGCATGATCATATTATTCACTCTGTACAATATTCTTTTGTTCGAAAACGGTTTAAGCCACACCACAATGATGCTAAAACATCTTATACCTTAGTTTCTTGAACCTTCAAGTGACACTGGCCCAAGTGGTATTTTATCCTTTGTGTTCAATTGACAAATCTCCACTTAGAGTTCCATCAAGTGGATGGAATAAAAGCGAGGATTTAGCTTAGGAACATGTTTAAACAAATAAAGTCAAAAGATCTCGAAGAAATGCCACAGTTTATATTGTAATAATTTTTAGTTGAAGTGTATCAGTTTTATTGGGAACAGTGGTATAGAAAGTACTAGTATGACACAATATTAGGGTACCTCAAAAATCTCTCGTGCACCTTTAAAATTGAAACTCAAAAAAGACTCCCTAGCAAGTGGGTGATAACTTAGGGGGTGGGCAATGTTTTACGCCAGGGAGAACTGGAGGAACAGAAGCGAGGGGGGAAAGCGACATTTTCGCTGAAAACAAGGTGAATCCTCGGCATTTCTAAACTACAGAATTGTATAAAACTAATAACAATAATGAAAGTCAGATTCAGCTTCAGGACGGTAGGAAAGGCGAACCATGTTTGGGTCGATAGTAGTAAAATGTATTAAAAAATTCAGTACGGAACAGAAACGTGTTTGAAATTTCGACCCTTGTTTAAGAAATGTTAGGTGATAAAAGAACAACAGTTACAAAATAGGTGTTGTATGTATTTTAGCAACATTATATTACCACTTTGTTCGCCATCATAAGAACATGAGCAATAATACTTGAATTGTTTACCCACACCCTCAAAAATGACACAGTATTCAGGTGCACTGGCCCTTTATCTAAACACAGGCCAGTACGCAGTGGACAAGGAAATCAGATTTTACAACAGCTTTTAATCATCCCAAACATTGATTAAATGAATCTGAACTAAAAAATCGTATATCTTCCGAGACAGGTCCTCCAAATTTTGAGGGACCGTGGGTCCCTGGGATAGCATGTAAGGTCTTCGGTATTGGCGTTGTTAAATTTCGGATGCGTTGATTATGTGGAGCTGATTATGGATGGACATATTTTCCACGCAGGAATAGCTCGGTTTTACGGTTCGTTGAAAATTTTGTTCAATGGGGAGTTTTTTGGGAAATGACGGTCTAAGAGCTTAAAATTTCGTGCCGACAATTGTGATGACAATTTCTTGAATAGCGTGGGTTAACACCACGAAATCTATTGCATGTCTACTCTTTTCGACAATGACTGTGATACCTGAACAGGTATGGCTCTCTGTAATGGTGACTGACGGCTTAACGTCCCCCCAAGGACGGATATATCATGGTTCATTGCCCAAGTCAAAATGAACCATGGGGAGAGCCAATTCCGATTTAAAACAATAGGTCTGTACTACGATTTAAATTCAGGATTAGTACCCGATTAATCACTACAAATGGTTCCGCCAGGAATTGAACCGGGACATTTAGTACAAAGGATAATACCCTAATTGGGCCACGCCTCCCGTTTCGAACCATCCAGTCCGTAGACAACTCTAGACTGAACCAGTGTCATTTTTCTGGGTACACTATTGTCCCTCACTTTGATTATTGTAATGTACTGTGGGGGGAATGCATGCAAGGACTAATTCTGACCAGGCTTGACATGCGAAGCTCAAATGACAGCTGGAAAAATTCTCATTGGACCTTCCCAGGAGGTATCCTACGGATATTCTGCTTAATAAACTTGTCTATAAAAGTCTTACACACAGTCTCCCATCAACCTGTGTATATTTTTTAATCTTGTTCATGAAACCCTACTCATTGACTAGGGGAACACTCAGGTCATCTTTTTCCTCCTGTATGCAAAAAATGCTTCTGATAACGTACATTTACACTTAAAGTTTTGGCATCATGATTTCATGGGCCGTCGAATTCTTTAAAATTTTGATATATAGTAATTCATTTATGCTGTAACAAATCTGAAATAAAAAATAGGCTTACCATATTCGTTTTTTGGAAAAAAGAATTTCAAAAGTACATTTTGCATCAAATTTTACAGTACTTACCACGCAACTCTTGGAAATGTGTTTTACCGATACTAAAGTTCTCCAAAAAGATAACAAAGGGCCGAACGCTTTTTCTGATTTTCCACATATGTTTGGTCTAATTACATACTTGAAAATACTCGAAATAAAAAAATGGTGTCGCCGTATTAGTTTTCCTGAAACTATCGTCGAAAAGGGACATTTTTAGAGGGAAATTTTCCGTCGTTCACTAGATACGATGCGTCTCGCGTTATTTTATACGCCTAATGTCACGCAGCAACACAAAAACTGGGTGCGTTGAAAGGTGACGCGTATTAAATCATGCGCGTTTTCTTAGACTAGTCCTAGCAACAGCAAGTTCTAACGGCGATTTTGCAAACGCTTTTGACAAATTCGCGTACATGCATAAGTTGGAAATTCGCTCATAGGATTTTTTGCGACGCTAAAATGCAAACGAAAGCACGCTGCTCATCTCCTAGTTTTATTAAAGTCGTCTTGCGCGTACTCCTTCGAAACCAATCATAATGCCAACACCTTAAAGGTCCCAGGACCGGCTGGTGACTTTTCTAATTTCTTACATTTTCGTACCTAACAGTATCCTGATCACATCGCAACTCAGATTTTTAAAGTAAACATCGGAAAGTGTTAAATTTCAAGGACAAATACCCCACGTACAGGCCCTTCTGCTTGTTTTTGCTGTTTTCGCGAACGGTCTCAAGATGCTGGAGTTGGATTGACCCCGTTAATGACGCCAGAGTAGCAAGTTGTAAACAAAGCTCACACGTGGGGTAACCGCAACACATCGTCACACGTGCCAGTGGCCTGTGGGGCCAATAACAGCAGGACCAATAGGACATCGACACCTATTCGTTACTTTTCATGAAAACATTGCTTGACGACGAAAAAACATCCGTAACTACAGTGTATTATTATCGTAATTTAAGGCACCAAATCCAGAAAATTATGCCCATGCAACCACACATACCACCCATACGCGAGAAGTCAACTGTGTAGGTAAACATAAAAGAAACACTGGGCCACGCCGCGGAGCGTGTTCTTGTTTTATGGGGTTCCACGCGTGACGCCCAGGACGCGTATTTGCTTCTCTGACGTCACTTCAGGAGTCACGCTGCCAGCGCGATAAGCACTTTCGTTTTGCAATTTCCTTTGAAAGCTTGTCTGAAACACTTGATATTATGCCCATTTTTCATCAAATCTACGTTTTTCAATTAACTGCTTCATGCCAATTTTAAACCTTGATAACCATACAATGTGAATAAAGCCATTTTTTTGGTGGTATTATAAGTATTTTTTAAAGCATGTCCATGGACCTTTAAAGGGGGGTTGTCATTCAATGCACTTTCCATCATCGCCAAAATCCTCTCACCAATGTTTAAGCTTCCAAGTATTTTTTGTCTCAATAACCTTGTGTGTTTTATACGTAGGTGTGTATGTGTTTGTATGTGGTGTGTGGGTGTGTGGTGGGTTGTGTGTGGTGTTTGTGCGTGCGTGTATGTGAGCGTGTATGTGTGTGGGGTTTTGGTGTTCTGGACGGGTTTCGTTTTTAGGTATTGTATTAGTACTATGTAATATTACTAGCGGAGGCTAGGCCCGCGCTTCGCGCGGCTCCCGCTAGTTGAGTGAAACAGGAGCGATCACTGAAACTGAAGCGATCACTGAATAATTGACACACTATGCATGGCGAGAGTGCACCAAACCCGTATCCCTGACTTTAGGACTAACCCCGATTCGCAATAGTTTCATTCATCCCGTAATTTTCCGTATATTTAATGTTTTTTCTCTCAAAACTCCGTGCAGGATAACCCTTAGTATCCATACATACGACAACCAAAGCGGAAAAACATACGTGTTTCTTGAAAACGATTCTTTTTTTCCCCACACCGTTTGCACTAGAAGAACCTTGTATTTGGCGTACCACCGCAATACACGTTCTTTACGCGTAATCGCCCGTTGCCACGCTAACCACCCTCCGCACGCACCAACGGCATACTCGCCGCTTAGTAAAGCGTACAAACAATCGTACTTTACCTGTTTTTTTTGCGTACCGCAATAGGCGTCTTTACGCGATCGTCCGTTACCACGCGTAACCATCCGTCGCAACGCACCACGCGTACGCGCTTGCTTTTTAGTAACGCGTACAAACAAATGGTAATTTACCGTAGTAACCGACCATATTTTTCGCTAGATTTTTCAGCCATGTTCTGGAACGGATTTCGTCCAAATATAGCCGAGAAACCGTCCGTATCTTCACGCACCTTTCATGCGAATTTGGCGCAATATGGATCGAAATTGACGGAGCCTTTTGTGCACAACCAACATCATACATACATACATACATTACTCAAACATTCCGGCAAATTATAGTAGATGGTTGTTACCTATGTGTGTCCTGGGCACCCTAAACACAGTGTTTACACTGAAAGGTTTCCCCAGGCAAAAGAATAATATATAATAAATAAATACAACTATGAAACTTGCACAATTAAAAGTTACACTTAAATCTAAGTTTAAATGCAACACTATCCTTAGTTTCTTTTAGTATCTTGGTTTGACGTTTTCCTATCGCTTCGGTCTTTCTGTTCTCTTACAATGACTTCATGATTTTATTTTGTAGTGTTGTACATTAAGTTTCGAGAATTTTGTCATAGGGGTTAAACAAATATGGTTTCCGTCTCAGAGGAAACACCAATTTATGGATCATGGTGTGACAACACTTAGAGATTCATTTTAAAATTATGCTTTTTCTTAATACACTTTGTTTCACACAAGATTTTAAAGATCTCCCATCAAATAATTTTTTAACTAAAAAATTAAAAAAAAAAAAAAATATTGACCCATTCAGGTTTTTGCATAACCCCACCATATATCCCACAGAAATTGATAGCCACATTGACTCTTAAGATAGTGTTGTGAACATATCACAAGCTGGTAGAATTGAGTGACGGGCCATTCCATGGTTTCACATCGGTGGGCATATTCCGAATTCAAACAGTTACCATAGGCCTATGCCCTAGTTTGCAGACTGCAATAACTCACGGCAAATTTGGGGTAAAACAGCTACTACAATCTATTCTCCTCCGCCACGTCTTCTACTACATAATTAAGATGGGGGCCAAATCTACACGGCAGCGCAGATCCAGATCGGCTCCAGATCTCGTAACCGTTTGCGTCTACACGGGCACCGGCTAGTTCCTGTGTTACAGACCTTATAACTGCATTACTCTACTCGATGGGTAAACATTAAAACTACCGGTACTATCACAGCTAAAAGGGACCACCAACTTTGTAACAGGTCTGTGAACTTCAGCGAATAATTTTCCTCCGAAATATCCCGATGTCATAAGAACCCTGTAGTGTTTTTTCCCCTCGGACGAGTGAAATTTCCACCAGCCAATGATATGACAATTGATGAGTCAATCAAGTACATTTTAAAAATATAGGCGTTGGCAGATCGTCTGCCCTTTTGACAATTGAAAGTCTGGACAACCTCTAGACATGTGATACACACCACTCGGTGATGCAAGCACGCGTACGCCAGACAATAAGGCGGCAAGCATTGTGCATACCAAATCGATTAAAAAGCCTTGTGTTTTGTTAGAAATTGATTTGGGTTTGATAGTTTTTTTCTAATATTTACAATATCCCATCCACGTTCTTGGTAAATCAAGAGGTAATTTTATATTTCTTGTACGCATTTTAAGGAAAAGGAGAGGGTCGTGATACGCTATCCAACACATATAAGCAACGTTGGGAGGGGGAGGGAATCAATGAACCCCAGCAACTTACAAACGCAAAAAAAATAAAAATGTTCTCAATTTACCTAATTTTGGGTTCCACCCTACGTACGATTTCTGCCATGATCATATTGTTATATCCTTTACACATAGAGTGAACCCGTATTTGTCGATTGGGGGGAATTGGGCCCCCCGTCCTCCCTGGCACTGTCACTACCATAACGGCTTTTCCTATCCACCATGCATATCACTTCAATGCAGATTGCACAATATAACGGACTTCATAGTTCGAAAACAAGAGTGTTTTACAAATGCGAAATGCGATTGTAAAGCTTATTCTTTTGATATACTGTATTTCGAAAAAAACCCAGTTTTTAGAGGGAAAGTTAAAAAAATATATTGGTATTGTGGTTAAATGCTGTAATATTCACCATATTTTTTTTATTTTGATTGGTTGCGAATTCCACCATAAATCCGTAAACATTCTTTCTTTTTAGTTTTTCAAATAAAAATATGTTCTTTATGGAAGAAAAAAACACCCCTGAAAGCCTGGCTGTTGTCATCTCGAAAATCCGAGTTTTGGCATCAATAATCTCAATTTTCAAAGCAGATTCTATCACCTGTCGCTCGAAAAACTGGTGTTTTCGTATCTATGATTTTTTTTTTCGATTTAATTTTTCTCTAACTAGTTTGACCTGTAGTGTTATAACTGCGTTTTCTGCTTGAAAACCTGCACGTGTTTGGAATCGCAGAAGGTTTTGAAAATAAAAGCCCTTTTCGAAAGAAGTTGAAAACTATCCCGGGAAACTATAGAAAACTAACTTGTTCTTTCATCTCGAATAGGCCTACACTGAGTTTTGTAATCGATTATTTAATTGAAAAATAAACTCATTTTTGAATGCCAATTGCACCATAATTTTGATAAACTGAAAAAAAAACATCGATGCGGATTGCACCATAATTCCAATATACCGTATTGTACTTCGATTTAAAAAAAAAACTTGTTGAAAACCTACACACTTAAAAATAAGGGGTCAAAATAACTCTAAAATAGTCAATTTTGACCCAGCGGGCTGCTGTCAATTATGAACCAACTGAGTCAAAATTGGAAAGAGTCACTTGACCCTACTGATCTGGTAAAAAATGTGGTTAAAAATAACCCATTGGGGTTGAAATGACTGCGCCTATATTGGGGGTCATAATGTTTTTGAAAAATAACCCTTTGGGGGTCAACAATTACTATATTTAATATAAAAATTACTATATTTAATAGTCATTTGGTTAATCAGGATGCAAAAAAAATCTTGACAAACAAAGTAAGCCAAAAAAGTTGATTTCAACTACCTCCTTCGGTCAAAGCTGACTATATTTAGGGTCATTTGAAATTGACCCATTAAGCGGCCATTTAAATATGATGTTAAAAAAACAGAAAAAAAACCGAACGTGATGGTTGATTTCAACCCCGACTATAGTGTCAAATAAAAGTGACCAGATAAAAGGGATGATATTTTGACCCCCATTGTTTTAAGTGTGCAAGTTGATCAATCTATTTTTTTCTACTTGACTCGAAAAAGTAAGTTTATATGTGTAAGTGAAAAAAAATGACAAATATTCCTATCAACTTTTGTGAAATTCAAATCGCAATTTGGGAAATTACATCAGTGTTTTTTTAAATGATTACAAAAGTTGGTGTTTTTTTATGGGTGAAGAGTTGGTTTTTTTTTTCGAGTAATGCGGGGGTGCGGCGCACCCCCCCCCCCAAATTCCACAATAGGGGCAAAAGGTCCACTTTTTTGCTGAATATTTTGATAAAAAGGTTCAAAATTTGGCGAAATTTTAACACAAAAGTCCACTTTTTGGTGATAAAATGTTCAAAAAGTCCAAAAAGGACCCATTTTAGGGGTGTTTGGTCCACTTTTACCAAAAAAGGTCCACTTTTTCGAAGTTCCGCACCCCCCCCCCCAAATCCTGCGTACGGCCCTTGTTATACTGATCTTTGCTTGAAAAGGGATATTAATCGACTATAGTTTTTCAATATATGAACTTATATTTACAATCGAAAATATTAGAGAACAGCGCACTTCTTATACAAACTTAAATTTCTCGCTTGAAAAATATTTTTTCAATAAAAAAGGAGGGGATACGCCTTATAATGATAATAAAACATTATATGAAGACACGAGATTTGTTTGTTTGTTTTGTTGTTTGTGTGTGAGTGTTTTGGGTCCTGATTATGAAAAAATGTCTTTTGTTTACATAACTGAGGTGTATCGATTATCTTAAGACGTTTTCAAAATCAGTACTACAATTTAAGCCCTTTCTTGACCACTAATTCTCTATTTTAACATTGTGAAAATCGGTGACTTGCCATTTGGTCTAATACCAATTGGGTCTAATGGCCATTGGATCCAACTTCAATTGGTCTAATACCTTTTAGTCTAATAACCATTAGGTCTAATAACCATTTAGGCCTATCCCATTAGTTTAATAGCCATGCAGTCTAATATTCATAACTCATATCGTCTATATCCATATCGTCTTAACCAAATTGGTCTAATGGCATTGGTCTAATACGCATCTGGTCTAATACCCCTGGTCTATATCCATCTGGCTAAACTCATTTTGTCTAATATCCATCTGGTCTCACCTCCATCTGGTCAATTCCTTTTGGTCTAATATGCATTCATTCTAATATTCACTGGTCTAATATCATTTGGTCTAATCCCCATTTGGTCCCTAATGCCCATTTGGTGTAATGTCTATATAGTCCAATATCCATCTGGTCTAATATTCCATATGATCTAATTTTCAATATTCATTTGGTCTACTACCCTTTTTGGTCGAATCCATTTGTTCTATAATCCATTTGGTTTAAATATTTCAAATCAAAGTTTAAGATCATTATTTGGCTTTAACATCCCAATGGATATTAGACGTCAAATTGGTTTTTCATTAGACTACATTATATATATATCAGGTGGATTTTAGACCAAGTGGATTTATACCAAATGGATAGTAGACCAAATGGACATTAGACGAAATGGGAATTAGACCATATGGTTATTAGACCAAATGATATTAGAGCCAGATGAAATTAGACCAGATGGCGATCAGCCATTGTGGTATTAGGCCAAATGATATTAGCCCAAATTTATATTAAACAAAATTGATATTAGACATATGGATATTAGACCAATGGAAATTAGACCAAACGGTGTTTGTGTTTATTAGACCAAATGGTGGTAGACAAAATGGCATTAGATTAGATGGACCTTAGACCAAATTAAATATTGAACATTCTGGTGTAATAAATTGGATGTTAGATAAATGTTTATTAGACAATTTTTTAGTATTATACTTTATTTTTTAGACAATGCTATTAGACCAAAGGGGATTAGACTAAATGGCAATCAAAAGTGGAAGTAAAGGAAGCTATAGGAGAAAGAGTAGAGGTTTAACACATATATTGAGGAAAGGGGACGGGTCAACAGGACTGAGTAAGGGGGAAGAGGGGTGGTTTGTGAGAAAAAACCGAACAAGAGCAGACAAAAAGGAGAAGATGTCAAAAAGAGGAATCTTGAAAGACGAGGGAATGATTTCCATAATGGGACATGATATATTTAAAGGGGAGGGGAAGAGAAGAGAGAGAGGCGAGAGCGAGAAGTGGAAGTAAAAGAGCTATTGAAAAAATAAAAGAGGTTGTTAAAAACAGAGATTGAGAGAGAAGAAAGGGGAAGGGTCAAAATGGACTGAGTAAGGGAAAGAGGGGTGGTTGTGAGAAAAAAACACGAACAAGAGAAGGAGACCAAAGAAAAAGAAAACATGTACAACGATGTCAAAAAAGAATCTAGAAAAACTGAGGGGAAGGGAGGAGTCGTAAATAACAAAGAATTATATGAACAGTGGAGGGAACAGAAGCAAGACGGAAAGATGTAGAGGAAAGAGACGGAGAAAAGTTTTAAAAAAAGTGATTTTTTTGTAGTAGTATACATAGCGGGAAATAATGTATTCTCAGACAAACTGGGGAAATAAGCAAAATAGATTGGCTTGATAATCTAATCAGTATCAAAGGTTTATTTATATCCGCATGCAGACATGGTCACCCCCGCACACACGCAGTGGTAGTTTATGCTATAGGTATTCAATCATCACCGAGCGCGCGCAAGGGTAAATTATTGCAGGTGCGTCCGTGAGTGTCCCAGTGAGGGTTTGATTGATGAAATGGTCACTCACTACAAGTGGGCGTACCCGAATACCAAAAGTCCGTGACTTGCTCGGAGGCTCAAAAGCTGTGACTTTCAAAGACTCGGTTTGCGAAAAATCCTCTCTGAGTTTCACCTCCCCCACCATCCCACGGAATCTTTAAAACCGAGTCTTTGACAAAGGACTACAATCACTATGAGTTACAAATGCTCATCCACCAACAAAATACACAGTTCAGTGATTGTACCTGGAATGCATTGACATGAACTGAACTGGTGTGCTTGAACAATCAATATAAACAAACCCGGGGGTGTATTTCTAAATATTTGATGGAATAATGGCAGGGTTACTGACCTATGCCATGGGAGTTGAGACAAATCTAGCTCATAGGAATACAAGCATATCAATAGAGGCAGAGTTTTGAAAATTGACCTATCAGAGGTAACATCACAAATGTGTTGCAAGGAGTGGTCTTGTCACACCAATAGGGAGTCCTTAAGGTGTATTTCTATTGGACCTTTTTACGGAAAGAGACGGATAAGGGATTAAAGTGCTCAATAGAAAACTGACCTCCCTCACTATGTACCGGTAAATCAAACCGGCAAAATGTTCTTCTGAGGAAGGAAAATGGCGGTGTCACTTACCGGTAAACGCAATAGAAACACACCAGTTCCGCAACAGTTGCGCATGCAAGCGAGGAAACGGAAATTGATAATAACGCGTGGATTACGATTCGACGATAGGCCCTAAGTGGGACGTGTAGACTAGAGAGATGAGGGATATGATTCGGCCTGGATTCGGCGGTGCCTCCTTGATCTTACAGTACATCGCTTCTCACCGCTTGTACAACTACATGTACTTCGAACCTCTCTGAGTTCACAAACATTTAACCATCTAACCATCATTTGCCTATGAATTTTGACTGTAAAATGTTAAAAATGGACAATCAACTACTATATCGCAAATCCCGCATATTTTGTTTGAAAAGTAAACCCACAATGCTTTGCGTTGACTCGTGTACGACCTTTTGCGGCAAAGTTTTATGTGGCGTTGATCGAGAGCAGACCAGGGTAGTTTTACCGGTAACAGTGCCCAATTAGAAAAGGGACCGGTATCCACCTTTCATTCGCTCTTTCCGGCTAAAGGCCCATTTCCCGGTAAAATGCAGGAGCTTCAATAGAATCACGCTTCTAGTAATACTAGCAAATTGGATGAAAATTAGACCGGTGCTCTTTGAATCCTCCCGTTGTAAAAGGTTCACATTTGTGATGTGAAAGAGGAAACTGTTGCTATTTAGAAAAATGTTAACAGTGTCTCCTCTGTAAGAATGGTAATGCAATCGCAATGCACAGTAAATGGAGTGGTGATAATAGTAAGAGGCGTCAGACACATTAAGGATATAATAGAGGGTGTTTTAAGTCAATCCCACAATGCCCCAAACCCCCCCCCAACCTTTTTTTTTGGGAAATTCACCTCAATAGGGACATGTGATCCAATACAAAATCCTATTCTTAACACACAAAAACTTTAACACTTATTTTAGCCCACAAACTTCAGTGACAAAGTGTTAGTTACTTTGGGAATTTTAGCAGGATTATGAAGTCTTGTGTTTTTAAATTTTCAGAACCACAATTTCCCTAAGTATGCCACAGTTTAGCACATTACAGGTATAGGCACATTGCTGTGCATCATGGATTGATTCAAAAAACCCTCCTGGGAAAATGAATAAACAAAAGTATATTGATTGGGCTTGTGTTACTGTCATGGCAGGAAGTACATACGATGATTCTCTCAATTTCACATGATATTGAATTGAATAAAATTCTCTAAAATATCCAAGGTGAGTCTGAATTTTCTTTTTTTAACTGGGAAAACTTTCCACAATTTGATGTTTCCCTGATGATACAAAATCTAATAAAAGTTTTACTAACTTGTAGGACAGATACAATGGCCTGTTCCTTGACATGAATTATCGGACAATATAGCATAATTCATCTCTATATCCATTTACAGCAGGAACTGACTGACTGATTGGTTGTTGTTTTATAGTAGATTTCCAAGTGATGGTAGAGTTATTGGGCGGAGTTTGGACTTCGTCCAAATCAAAATAGGGGACAAAAATGTCCAGAAAATCTTTGATTTATTCCGCGCTTAAAAGGAGTGGATTGAAAGAAAAAACTGCCAACTACAAATAAGTTACGTTGTTCGTCAGTCAATACTGATTGTGCGGTGTCTGAAAACATGTTGAAGGACCAGAGGCCTATTAAAATAGTAGGTTCTGCACTTTTGATACAGTGCACTGAATATTACCAAACTAAGCGGTATGATTGCTTTGTAAGTTGAAATTGAGGCAGTACAATTCAAAAATTGTCGTTTGTTGGACCAAATACTTTGTATTTATACGATGTGACGCATCATCTAGTGTGTCGACCCCAGAATTGGTTCAAAAAAATTGCCTACCAACAACATATCATAATATAGAAGCTTCAGTCACCTGTGTGTTACAATGCAACTTTTATCTTCACTATTCATAAAAATCAGCTTCACCTGCTTCACTGAAAACTATCCTAGATTTAGTTTGCACTTTATTTGAACATCAGGGTTGCTGCTTGATATTGATTGGAGACTGTGAATGGCCTAAAAATGCTCAGGGTTTGGCTTATCATGGCTATAGCGCACCTCATACCACAAATACACGGATAAATTTTTTGTATATACTAATCCTCAATTCATACCCCACCTACAGAAAAGTAGAGGGCTATTCCACTATTTCAACTTGATGTAGTAGAGATGTTTATTCAAACTGGATGACTGAAGTTTTACATGCTATACTCTGGAGCATTGAAGAGGGGGGGACAATAGTACCATTCACCTCTGTATTGATTCGGTGCACTTCAGTGGTGTTGTAACACGGGCCTACCCGCCTTCTTAGGGGGCAAATTTCCCAGTCTGGAAATTTCCTTATCAGGGGGGTCAAAGGCCAATTTTTCCGGGTCAGAAGGCTAAAAACGGTGATTTAGCAGATTTTGCAAATTTTTTCCCGGCCAAAGTCGTCAGGGGGGGCAACCTGCCCCTGTGCCCCCCCCCCCCCGCTGTTACGCCACTGGTTTGCACTTATTGATGCTGATTGGCTGTTGTACCGGTATATGTAAACTGGATTGTGACGTAAAGTTTTACAAAATCTAGGCCTAGATCCTTGAGCATTGATTAGGGCAAAAATCCCGGGCACTTGTATTCAACGGTGGATATGATGTGCGAGCAGAAAACGGTGTTTTCCAAAGGGTCCCGGCGATGTACGCGCCTACATGGCTTCGGGTGTCGAACACAGCAAAATGTGGACAAAAGGTATGTTTTTCTAACCATGTTAATTGTAATGATACCATTTAGTGTATGTAATAATCAGATCAAGGAGATCAAAATCATCAAAAATATTTGTAAATCGCAAGTAAAGCAATCGAGCATATAAAGGGTTTATATTATGACAAAAATTTGCATTGCTACTTGTTTAGGTAGCAAATAATGACCAAAATACTTGTTTTAACATGCAAAAAAATAGCAAAAAAAATCTGTATAGGGTATGTTTTTTTAGGGCGGGGGAAAATACATGTTTTAAGATCATTTTGTAAGTCACTGTTCCCGATCATATCACCTGGAATACA
>JAMKCH010037978.1:0-14697 GCA_023653785.1 Ophioderma brevispina | reverse complement strand
TATTTAACCCGTTTTCATAGTACGAGCTAAAACATGATTTCTAATCTCTATGTGTAAAAATTAATATCGGCTCGACCAAAATGGGGTTACATTTGTTGATCATAACTTCAAAAGAAATATCCTTTAGCTCTAAGATTTCACGATAAATGAGAAACTTATTAGCTTTCTTCCAATACCAAATTGACCCATTTCCGGTTAAAATGGGGACGATGCATAGCGATCAGGCCACGGCCTTTAACTCGTTGAGTCTTTCTTGCTTCCAACGTAAATAGGACCGAGGCTACTTGATGTCTACCTTTTGAGTTGGGTGGGTACGTGTGTAGTGGCAGATAGAGACTAGATAGGTTGATGCTTCTTTTTCCTCATGCGATCATTGTATTCAATTCCGTCTCTTTGGCATTAGATGTAGGCTGATTTTATGTGACAGCATTTCCAAATGATGCTTTGTACAGTAGAATCTTGTACAGTACATATCACATACCTGGTAGAGCTGCGTAGTCAAGGTCTGTGAGACTGACTGACTTGGGTGACGTAAGTCTAGAATGCTTGACCGCCTTTTTATGCTGCTGTCCTAACTATTACCCAGGCTATTACCAAATGACCCCTTTTTAAAATGTTAACATACTCAATGACCCCATTTTCTTCTCCCTGCTATCCACTTTTATCACAAGTTGGCATAAATTATCCACTTTTTGTAAGAATTGAACATCCAAATTCAAAAAATGTTTGGCAACCTAAGATGCACTTTTTAACAATTGATCATTTCACGACAGCAATTTTATAATTCATGCAAATTTGATATAGGGAAAAGAGGGCAATTCCTATTTTTAACTCAGGTTCTAACATCATTGGCCCCCTTTAATGACCCCCTTTTTATTCGCTCAGTGTCCAAAATGACCCCGTATGGTGGGTACATTGGATCTGAAAGGACCGGGAAAGAATCCTATTTTTTACCTGGCCCATCAATTCGCATAGGGAGTGCCCACCACCGGCACTAGTGGACCCAATGTGTTTGAATAAAACTCTCTGATAAGATTTGCTAATAAAAGAGAGCACCATACGATTGCAGTCTGACAAAGCATCGAATGCCAAAATTGTTTTTGGGACTAGAAAATTGTGGCCATCTTGACAATGACCATCACTTTCAATTTCAATATATTCAAATTGCAAGTGATACACACCCTGAAGGCATAGCCATGCAAACATGTTCAAATACTAACAGAAAAAATGGAAAAAAATCTCCAAAATAATTTAGAGCTATATACATTTGTCGAAAAATGGGCGTATATGTCCACGTAAGATAATATGCAAATTAGCATCTCTTGCCAGGCTTCCTCTTCTACCTTTTGATATGTTGTTTGGGCCGATCTTTGAGTTAGTTTACAGCAAGGAAAAACATTCTGTGTAGCCAATTTGTCAGGGGTACCTAGTATTTTACATAGTTTCATACAGGGGTGGTACCGTGGAATCGGGAAAGATTTGAGGCTAAGGGCAACGTTTCAACATAGGCCTACTTACCACTGGCACTGGGAGAACATGGGACTTCCAGCAGCTCTTCTACAATGTTACTAGACTGCGAATACAACAGAGCATCACAGTACCTTTACCTTTCTTACAATACAATCCAAATTTTCAAGTGGCCGATCCGTAAATGACATGGCGAGAGCCTGGTACGTGACCAATAATTAATTCTTATGCCCGCATATTGTTAAATCTATATGAAACATCTCCTTGTCCAATTTGAAAGAATTTAACCAATCACTGTGATAGGTATAGGGAAGGAAATATTAACTAAAAAATCCTTTTAAAAGGAAAGCGCGTGCAAAATAGAAATTTCCAATTGAATAGGTATGATTGAATATGGTACTACTTTTAGGCTATTAGAGTTATATTTCCACAATAAACACATCATGATCTTCGGAGGTAAGAGAGAAATATATAATATCTATATAAATCATGGCACTTTGATTATAAACGATTGAATTCATGTTACAAACTTTTTAAAGGTTTTTAAAACAAAAATATGAGACCTAAGTTGAGACCTATTCATCACATGAATCGACGTCACTATTTCCTACTATAAGAGTAATATAATTGCATGGCATGTAGGCCGTTTACCCCGCTTTTACCGGACCTAACTTCCCACATTACACCAAACGGGAGTGATTGGTACTGTGCCCCCTTAAACAGTAGCCTCAAGCAAACATTTCTACAATTTCTGCCTCATATCGACTTTCGATAGGCCCTATTTATTGCGTTATTACCCTTATATGACGTAAATTCTCATCTATCCATCAACATAAACATGTAGAATTGGAGGATACAAACAACAACGTCCTCGTCTGTATCATGTCAAAATATAAAAAATATAAAAAAATTAAAAAAATTAAAAAAATTAAAAAAATTAAGTATTTATTTATTTTATTACAATTTAGAGGACGAGACCTCAGAGGTATAAACCTCTACAATACACTCCAAATTTCAAGTAGGACGGCCCCGTAAAAGAGCATGGCAGAGAGCCTTGTTTACGTGACTGTATGATCAACAACAAACCCCAATAATTAATTCTGCCTGCAATATTGTTAAATCTATATGAAACATCTCTTGTCCAATTTTGAAGAATTTACAATACGTTAGAGGTATGGGAAGGAGAGATTAAATAAAAAATCATTGTTAAAAGGAAGGCGTGCAAAATAGAAATTTCCAATTGAATAGGTATGATTGAATATGGTTATACTTTAGGCTATAGCAGTTATATTTCAGCCACAATAAACACTCATGATCTTCGGAGGCGCGAGAGAACTTAGATAATATCTTATATAAATCATGGCACTTTTTGATATAACCGATAACTTCAATCATACAAACTTTTTGGTTTTTAAACAAAATTGGACCTATAGTTGAGACCTATTTCATCACATGAATCGAACGTCACATTTCCTACTATAAGAGTTAAAAAATGTACTGTATGCGTGTGAGGCTTTTACGGACCTAATACATTACACCAAACGTGGAGTGATGGGTACGTGCACCCTAATCTAGAAGCCTTAAGAAAATTTTTCTACAAATATTGCTAATATGCCTTTCGCATTATGGCGTCTATACCATTATGACGTAAAATTTCTCATGTATCCATAATCACACATGTGATTTGAGGATACAAACAGCACGTCCTCGTCGGTGTATTCAGTCAAATAAAAAAATAACCCTTACAGTGGAGTTGATATTAAATCTTCAATCTTCAATGGTTGATGTGATCCTAACAGATTTAATTCGCTAAATTGGGATTTGGTGCAGGTGAAAATCAGAGCCAAAGGTGCCAAGGTGTACAAAAGGTGAAGATAAAACAAATCCAATGATGAACTGGGTGCATTTTAAAAACGGTCTTGGTATTACAGAACTTTGCTACCAGAGGTGGCCGCAACAGTTGATGGTAGGCAGGCGGCTCCTCGTTCGTTCGTGCAAGTCCAAAATCACAGTCGAAGATCCGTCTTTAACCAGCTGATAGTTTCAGCTCCAGGTTGATCAGGTATGGAATTCCTCTTGGGGACTTGTCGACCTCACAAGTCATATTGATGTGGCTATGGTTTGTGGCTCTCCACCATCGCAGTTTGGTAAAGGTTCTACTCCGATCTTGTGAAGGAAGTTCTTTGTAGTTACGACCAACGCCAGTTCTGAGTCTGTTGAGGTTGACCCAGGCTTACTATCAAGGTCACCGCCTTTGGGCTTGCTAAATGGGCTGTCCACAAACTGCTTTGGTTCAAAAGTAGAGGATGACCATTGCTCATAACATCCTACTTGATCCATGAGGATCGATTAGGGACCTGTAGACTGCAGTGTCATGGATTGGGTAGCAAAGTGATTCCGGGAATTCTCTGATCCTCAAAGGGTGGTGGTGGTGGGATTAGGCTACCAGGTTCACACATTTCTTGGCAGAGCTTGATCGTCTGAAGGTCACTCCTAAGTTTGCAGGAGCTATGCCAGACAGAATTGGAAGATATTCTACAGCGTCGCCAAAAGGCAAACCATACAGTCTCATTGCATCATTCAGAAACGTCATCAATCTTGTGTGAATGTCCGCTGTGACCTCCCTAATGGTGCAGCGTATTCAGCGGGGAGTATGCAAGGCAACAGTTGATGTAGTAAGGGTCAAAGGATGCACCCCATCCAGTTCTGCGAGCCTTATGAGGAGGTTGACACGAGACTGCGTCTTGGCAGCGACTGCCTGGTTGTTGATTGAAAGTCAGGGCTGCGGCCATGTGACGCCAAGGTACTTCACGGTATTGGGTCATGTGACAGTTTTTCCCATCTAGATGTGATGTGTAGCTTGTACTTTTTGCGAATCGATTTGCAAGGTGGAAAAACAGAGCTGACGGACTTGGGTTTGCTGAGTTTCAAGTGCCACGGTGGAAGAATTGGCTTACAGGGATTAGGTTTTCTGCAACACTGTTATAAGACTCAAATCAATCAGCAGCTATTCCAAAAAAGTGTCGATGTCAGGGGTTTTTTTTTTTTTTTTTTTTTTTTTTTTTTTTGTTTTTTTCTCGTCTGCGTAGGAGTACTCGAACAATCTCCCTTTGGCATATCTGGAAGTAGAGTGAAAGAGACTGGGGCCAGGACGAACCTTGTGGGACACCAATTCCGAAGTTTGCGCTTTCTACTGAGTTGCCCATTCGATGTCTCCAGGACGAAAGATCTGTCTTTGATGAGCAGCATAATGACACTTGAAAGCTTGGCATCAGGGCAGATTTTGAGTAGCTTGAGGTAGAGACCTCGGTGCCAGATGTATCGCTACGCAGCAGTTAGGTTATGAAGACTGCTCCAAAATTCTGCTCTTATGGAAGGCGTCTCGCGATGTCATTAACTAGTCTTGCGATATGATCGTGGTTGATTTACCTCTTCGAAATCCAGCGTGGGTGCGTGGTAAATTTGCCTCGACCGTATCATTGATCCGGCCGATATCAGTCGCTCAAGCAGATTATAGATGTGATCGTAGCGAGATGGGTCTGTAACTTTGGTGGTCATTGATGGTTTCTTGTGCCTTCAGGATTCCAATGACCTTTGAAGTCTCCCATCTGGAGGGAATAGTGACGTTCCAATGCAAGTAGAAAGGAAGAGTTGGAGCCATGCCACAGCTTCGGGTGCCAAATTCTTCAAGAATTCTGTATGGATGTTGTCATTGCCAGCGGCGTCCTGAAGGATGGCACTGATGGAGCGAGTACAGCAGTATGGTAGCTGATTCCAGATTCTTACAGCACATGGGTAGTAAGAGCACTTGTAGGATCTATAGTGCTTTAGGAATGTTGTATTTCAAATGATGATCATGTCTCTCAAAGTAAGATGCAGGATGTATGGACTGAGGAAACTGGATATTAAACATGATTGTAGTGAATCTTGTAGAAACTTTTGGGCTTGAGAAAGGAGCGTATGACATGGAGTAGATCCCAGGCCAGGGTGGTAATTAAGGGTTTAATGTGTGTTATACGGTTAATTACGAAGACAAAGCGAGCAGCTGCTCTTGGCACGTTCAAGGCGATCAACTCCATCTAGGGTGTGTGGCTCCCTACTTCATGCTCCATGCGGACGTATGTAGTTGTATGCCTTGCTTTGACGCTTTGTTACAGGGACAAGAGTACGCCGGAGTAATCCAAGTGAAACGCTGGCTTTTTGCCTGATCTTGTTGCAGTGGTAATCCCAGCGGAGGTCATGTGAGATGGTCACACTCAGGTAGTCATGAGATCTACTCTCTCGAGACCCACTCACCAAAGATTGGATACCTGGTGGAGCTGGGTTTGCGTTCCTTGTGATGAGAGTATGCACCCCAACTTTTTTACCCATTAAACTGCATTAGCCAAGTGGAGGACCAAATATGCAAGAGGTCGTCTTGTGGAAGGATGATCTGATCTTCTGGTCTCTCAATATTCCTGTATACAATGCGTCATTGCAAACAACCTCATTTGGACAAATGGATATGATCTTGTATGTCATTTATATATAACCGGAAGAGTGCCGGGCATAGTACTGAACCCTGTGGTACTCCAGATGAAAACTGTTCCCATGATGAATGAGTGCCATTGACAGAAACAGTCTGACTCCTATTTTCTAAAAAAAGATTGGATCCAGCCAATGTTTCCTCCGATGCCATAATGATTTAGTTTGATGCTAGACGGGATGTCGGAAACCGTGTCAACGCTTTACTTGAAGTCAAGGAGAATGACATCTGTCTGGCCACGTTGTTGTAGGGTAGAAGGACCATCAGTGATGATGTAATGAGGTGTGTCCACAGTGGAAAGCCGTTCACGGAACCCATGCTGTGAATCCAGTAGAATATTATTTGCTTGTAGGTGCTCTGGCATGGACTAGGCACAATATGCTCATGATCTTACAGCCAGAGACAAGTGAGTGCAATTGACGATAATGATGGATCTGATTTAGGACCTTTTTTGTAGATGCCAGTTACTAGTGCCTGTTTCCACTTTGAGGGAACGGTGGCATTGTCATACGATGTTTGGTACAGGAAGGAGAGTGCTGGAGACTATTTCATGGCAATGGTCTTCATAGGCTTGGTGGTAACTCGTCCGGTCCACAGGCCTTGGATGGATTCAAGGATGACAGTTGTTTTTCAAACCAGGAGTTTCAATGTGAAGTAAGGGGATGCACTTGTAGGGAGAGTTTCCCTTGGGATGGATGTTATCACACTTTCATGTGTAAAAAGACTAAAATGACAATTTAAGCCTCAGCTTATCTCTGTCTGTTGCACACAACTTTGTGGCTGTGCGTAGCGTAGGTATATCCTAACGTTTTCTGTTTTCATCAGTTTCAATATGACCAGAACTTTTTTGGGTTTTCTTCAGCAATGTCACAATTATGTTGTTTACACAATTTATGCAGGAGTGTGGAATCAGTTTTGTAATTATGCTGCGGTTTTACGGATTTTAACCATGCAGACCCTGTGTGTGCATATACGCGTTATTTTGTATAACTATCTTCTTCCGATTGTCTTTTCAGATCGCGTGGTAATCCAAGGCACGTGACGAGGCCTGGTTTTAGACATTTTTGATGGCACATTTTTCAGCCATGATGTTGTACAGGCCATCTCTTTAGTGGCCCAATTTTCATCAACAGACTTGTTTTCTGGGGTTTGAACATAACATTCTTGTGTGGAAATGTGAGGCTTTTTCTTTTAAATATTTATGTCAGGCTTATGGAAATGGAAATTATATATTTTCTTGGTTGTTTGAGTTGCTGTTTAGGTTTCATGTTTATATTGAAGGTAACTATATCAGATCAGAGATGCAGCAAGCCTGGTGTTGTTTAAGAGCTGTGGATTGGTGGTGGCTATCAAGGCGAGCACACTCTCAGAAATTGGTCTAGTAATGAATCAACCAACTGGCTCAGAGAGTTTTCACTCTCCCAACCCCCTTCCCTCTTCACCACACACTTACCCCATAACCTATCCCCCAGCCCATTCACCCCAACAACCCCCCTCCAGAACACCGCCTCCCCTCCCCCTCCACACCGCGAACCCCGTTTATTCCTGCAGCCAGCCCGTACCCACCCCACCCATCCACTACCAACATGTCACTCTTTCGCCACCAACCCGGTTCTCTCGCTTCCTCAACTGAAACAACCACCCCACCTCCCTCGCTACAACCTTCCAACCCCTAGCATACACCCCTGCACAACCTCATCCACCCCATTTTGTTATTCGCCTTCCTTCGTCCACTTTAGCCTTCCCTCCCTCTATCGAAGAACCATTCACCTATAAGCCTTCTCCCCTCCAACACTACTTCAGCTGTCCTTTAGACCGCTTTTTTTCCCCAACATCACAGTCATCTAGTCTTCCATCAGAAATTCCAAGAACACTTCAGGTGGACAGTGGCAGGTTTTGCGCGATTGTGGAGTCCCCCCCCCCCACCACGACTCCCAGCTTATGTCGGGAAAAAATTGAAAGTCGCCTCCTATTAAAAATATTTGGAACTTCTTTCCCTTTTTGAATTCTGATGTTGAACTCATTAGACAGTTCATCACCAACTTCACTCTTTTGCGAGAGGAGCTGGGGATCCATAAAAGTTGGGCCAGGTGTAAAGGATTTATATTGGCAAATTCTATCTTTGTCCATATAATTTCACAATCAGGGTGTATACAACATTGGGCATGTCAGAGGTAATTATGTCATCACTTGTGGCGATAAAAATCACCTCCATGTGTGTCCCTATCGTTACGAGGCCAACTATATATTTTCTGGAAAAAATTGAGTAGGTCGCACGGGTCTTGGTCTATTTTAGACTCACAACCTAATACAATGTCAGGATTGTGTTGATCCAGACTGCCCTGAAGGCAGCTTGTTTTTTACTACTCTTTAGTCCATGCCAATTTATGATCATGCCCTTGATAGTATTTCTTTGTGTGCTTTTAGGCGAGTTGAAATGTGAATGATGGGTTGTTATCTTTGATGCGGTGTTGATGTCATAGGTGGTTGTATCTTCACTTGTCTGCTAATTCCACTTTAGTAATGCAAAAGGGGTTGATAGTCAAGTGATGCTGTATCAAACCAAGATGGTGGAAAGTTTGGAAACCAAGACATAGCAAACCAATGTGAAACTGCAGAGCTGTTAGCAAGATCTCATAAAAGCCGGGGGTAAGGCAAACACCAGCCCCAACATCATTTATTTTATTTATTTATTGCAATTTAGAGGCCCGAGACCTCGAGGTATACAACAACAGTGGTTAACACTCTACTGGCATATCTCGAAACAGAACGGCTTGGGAAAATCAGGGGTTACCACCATACTCTTCTCGAAATGGACTGTGATATACATGTACAGGTATGCCTCTCTGTTAATGGGACCGACAGCTTAACATCACCTCCGAAGGACGGATATTCTCGTGGTCCATTTGACACGGTCCAACTGAACCAGGGAGAGCGCAATATATTTTTTTTAACTCAAACAGTTTTGGAATAAGAAAATTCCATGACAACCTTACCAAATTTCAGAATTTTTCGTAAAGATTTCAGTTTTACGTGTTAAAAATTGGGGAGTTTTTGTGCCGCTCCCCTCTCACCAGCGACGCGAGGACATCGCGCCCTCTATGAGGATTCGTGTTTAGAGTAATGCCCCACGGACCACTGCCACACGTGGTGCAACGCATGTTAAGCATCCGTTGATCCAATACCCTATACTACTAGATAAGGACCCTGTAACCAGCAAAATACCACGAAATGTCTGCAGGATATGCTTTGTCTTTTGATATTTGAAAATTATATTTTTTGTCAATGTACGTTCACTAAAACATTCTGGCTATATAAAAATAGTCGTTTGCCATCGTTTAGCACCCAAAATTTGGTAAATTCCATTTGTTTTTGTGACAACTAACTTTTAATTTCTTTTCTTCTTCCGGTGTCATCGAAATTATTACTCATCTTGAAGGACCCTCGTTCCCCCCCCCCGCCTCGGCGCATCCGCGCTCAGGTGCCTAGTCACGGAGGTGGGGGGGATGAACCCGAGGGAACGATGGTCCTTCCAGATGGACTTATGGAAAATTTGAGAAGTTTTGCCTCATGTCAACTTATGTAATGTTAATTCGGTAAAGATGAAGAGGACCAACGCTACCCTAGTGTATCAACGTCAAATATCTGTGGCATTCTGACTGTCACACTAGGCATGTTGGAACCAGGCCATACGCAGAATTTAATTTGGGGGTGCTGCTTTGATAAAGTGGACCTACCCCCCCCCCCAAAAAAAGGGTCCTTTTTACTTTTATTTTGAACAGTGTTTATTACCAAAAGGTTCTGCAAAAAGTGGACCTTTTACCTAAGTTTCACATTTTTCACTGAAAACAAGCAGATCAACCTCCCAGAAACATGCCCCTGCACATATCCCATCACTTGGCACTGGTTGAGAATCACCTTAATTTTCAAACCACTAAGGTTCATTGTCCACACAAAACAAATGGAAAAATTAAGGCATTTGGCAGGAATAATAGTTTTATAAAATAGCAAAAAACACAACCGCAGTGCTTGAACATAGGAATCTGATTTTTGCAGGAATTATCAATAGAAGAAGGCAAGACAATAATATTTGTTTTTCGCAATGTGAAAATTGGAATTTTTCTAGCGTTTTTAAAATTCAACTTCAATCGGGTCTTATTATTAAAGCTTACATTTAGGTCAGCACTTACTTTAACGTTTATGGGTGGCCTATTTTAACGAGCTTTGCTCTCATGATTGGTCACCCGCCATTTTCGTATTAACTGCTTTTGGGGTAATTTATTGATGTATATGAAATATACGGAAATCTGTCATTTTAACATCGATTGGGGGGAAAATTATTCTTTGTGGCACCCCATTCAAAAGTTCATGCACTGGTTTACGGCCCCCCTTAGCTTGCTCGTAGCAAGACTAGGAAATCATTATTCTGAATGGTAATATGTAAAAATGTGTATGTAAGTATGGTCATTTTGGTTTTTTTAGTTTTTTTTCCATCGAAGATGGTTATAAAGTTGGAGTGGGATAAAAGCCACAACATGCAATTCCCCCCTAGCATATGTTGCATTAATTCAAAGCAAAATGATTGGCAGAATCTCACAAATCATGCACAGGGTTGGGTGGTTGTCTCATTTAGCAGTACAAAGGTCCTGCTGGTTCCCATTTTTTAAGAATTAAGTGATATGGTATATAGCTACTAGAATTCATTTACATTTCCTAAACAGCTAGAAACAAAAGTTTTGATTGAATGACAGCCCAACCACCCTCACAGACCTGGATAACAGATATGGTGTAGGCTGGCATTTTTTCCAAACCCACAGGGGAATTCGGTGACATGTGACTTCAAAAAATCGGGTGTTTTTGTGTTTTTACAAATTACAGGTTGATGCATGATTATGGTGTTTATTTGTTCCTCGGCAAAAATATGTGGTTATATCACTCTCTCTAATATGAGAGGGTTTCCATGGCTCTCCAGTATTTACACTAACAAAAGTACTAACATCCATCGCCTAAGGCTATGGTTGTATTTTAAAGGCTATTCTATGTTAATTTGTTAATTGTTATCCTCCTGCCAAACGCCAAAACAGAAAATTGTAGCCAAACTTGAATCAGAAGAATCACTGGCCCAAGGTTTAATATGTGTGTACTCCAACTGCATGGGGTGAGAGTTATGTGGGCAGATTAAATGGGCATTATTTGAAAAGCTATCAATTTTTTTTTGGAAAACTTAAAAAAAAAAAAAAAAAAAAAAATATCTCTCATTTTTCAATCAAATCTTTGAAACTATAACGTAGCCAGGACACTTAAGATACTATCAGTGATTCAATCCGAAAGATTCAAAATATTGGATTTGCAAATACGATCAAAAAAATTAAACAACTTGGAAGGTCTATAAAGACTCTATAACTTATGTTACTTTTTCCAACTGAAAGAATTGACCACAAAGGAAGAACACTGCACTGTTTCACAGATATGACTCTCCGTTCAGTTACGTGTTGTAGTAGTGTTTTCCGTACGGACACTGAACTAATATATCCGATTTGTCCTTACCGATAATTAGCTTGCTTCTAGCTTTATCATTTGCAGGATATATTATTGTACTGTACTTTTATTTACCATGCAAAAATCAGTTTTTTTATTTTTTTCTATTTTCTTATTTAGCAAATCAATATAGTGCCTTTATTACTAGATTTTTTATTCAAAAATGATAGGAAAATCTATTCAAACAAATTAACCTGGTTTCTATTCAAATTTTTGGAATAGATGGTCATTAAATAAGAGTTATAGTGAAAATAGGGGGTACTCTCGATATTCCGAAGGATATTGCGGAGGTTCGTTATTCCGAAGGTTCGATCTTCCGAATCTTAAAAAGGGTTCGCAATTCCGAATCTTAAAAAGGGTTCGCAATTCCGAATCTCAACAAGTTCATTATTCCCGATATTGAAAAGGTTCGGTATTCCGAAACCTAATACCGTGTTCAAAAGAGTTCGCTATTCCGATTTGGTTTTTTTAACATTGGAGCAATGAATACGATGAATTCTATGGATATTAGAAGCCGATGCTGGCCAGAAATAAGCACCACTATTTATTATGTAGTAATCAATTCAAGTGTATCAATTTTGAGGTATGGTTCTCGAAGTTTTGGAGATATTTTCTCACAATTTTATAGTTTTTCGAGATATTTTCATGAATTTTCGAGTTATTATCTTGAAATTTCAGATATTTTTAAGACTTGCGATCTTTTCTCGGATATTGAGTTAATCTCTGGGGAAAAAAAATTCCGAGTTATTGTCTCAAAGATCGCGTTAATAATTTTCGAAGTATCATAGTTTAGTGGATCGAAGGGGGTCAATCGTGCACCCCCTGAATCATGTTCTTCGATGTCTCCATATCAGCAAAAACTCGTAGAAAACGATTAGCTATGTTAAAAAATTTAAAAAATTGTCCCACGTGCCATTTATTATGTAAATTTTATGAAAATTGGATCGGCCATTAACAGAAAAAATATCTCAACACAGAAATCCAAAATGTTGTTTCTGAGGCTTTGTGAACTCTTGTCGATCACATTGTATTATTATCTTGCTTCGGACCAATATGGCAGCCAACATGGCCACTCTAACTTCAAAACGATGTATACCTGTAATATTAAATTGTATAGTAAAAAAATAATAATATAATTATAAATTTAAGTAAGAGTTGTATGTCTTCGCCCACAAGAACTCATTCTATCTTGTTTGTATGATGGCATACTTAAATTCAATGCAACGACTGATTTCTCCCCATCAAGAATCTTTGAACCCAGGCGAAGTCCCTTGTAACTGGATATGTCATCTCACAATAATCCTAAAAATCTAAATAAATTATGATATTATGCGTTTGACCAGTATAACACACAGCTGGCAATTGTTTGCTTAAATTTAAGATGGCGGTCCAAATGGCCACATCAACATTTGAACTTAAAAATTACCCTATTTTTGTCTATCTCTAGAATAGTACCCAAAAACAATGATTAAGTGCAAATTAAATATGTCTACTATCATTAGGAACTCATAATTCCATTTTTGTTCCAGTAGTATTTCTTAATTCAAGATGTCGGCTAATAAGCCACTTCAATATTTTGAACTCGGTGATATTAGCCGCCATCTTCATTTTCAATAAGTTAACCAAACACAAATACCAGCTTTGGGTTTTAAAATTGGTACAACGCCCATTTCTCATACTTTATTCACATTTTTTTTTTCCCCCCAATTCACCTAATTTTGGGGACAATAATAAGTCATTTCTAATTTTAACACATTTTGTAGGCTGACAAATTGGCCGCCATATTGAATGTTAAATATTCTCACTAAGTCAAAACAGCAGTTACTGAGTTTCTAATAGTCGAAGACATATATTCCTTAATTTATTTTCTCATTTTATGGCTATACAAGCTAAATAATACAGGCATTTAGCACTTTTTTACTTTGTAGATCTTGAGGCGGCCATGTTGGCTACCATCTTCGATCCGAAGCAAACAACAATACACATTTGCATGGTAGGAAGCGGGCATAATGGCTCTAGAAGAATATTTTTGTTTCTGTTGTTGAGATAACGGTGAAAACTATATTTTTCTGTATGGCGTATCCTAATTTGCATAAATTTACAACCTAAAAATGGCACGTGGACAATTTTTGAATTTTTTAACATAGCTAATCGTTTTCTACGCAGTTTTTCTGATATCAAGCATTGATTAGAAATTGATTTCAGGGGGGTGCACGAGACCCCTTCTCCCACTAAATATCAGTTATTTTCTCGAAGTTGATGTATTTTCGCAAAGTTCTTGACATTTTCTTTAAGTTTCAAGATAATACTTTCGATTTTGGAGGTATTATCTCGAAGTTTGGGATACTTTCTCGAAATATCGAGTTACGTTCTCAACATTGCGAGTTATTATGTCAAACTTCGATCATTATCTCGAAGTTAGAGATATTTTCTCGAATTGTAAGATATTTATCAAAGTTCGAGATATTTTCTCTGCTCGAAGTTCGAGATATTATTGTATTACTGAAGCTTTTAAGTGCCATCTGACTTGTCATGATGGCGAGAAAAACTATCTACGATGTCGTCCACGTGTCAATATTATTCCGACATGGCAAGAAAAATCCCACTCCAAGTCGACCTTAAGCTAGTGATGGATATTGCATGGCAAGAAACTTATCACGCATAGTAATTAGTAAAAGGGGCTTTTGACCTGGTGAATATAATTCCAAGTCGACTTAGTAAAAAGTGGATTTTGACATAAACTAGATCATTATCAAGTCATCGACTTTGTGAAAAGGATTGTTTACAAGCCGACATCAATTATCAATGTCAATTAAACTTATCCAAAAGTGTATGTTTGACATGACTATATATACATCACGCCAAGTCCGAGCGGATGTACAAAAATAAATTATCACTTCAAGTCAACTTGTGAAAAGTGAATGTTTACATGACGTCACTGATTAAATTGTGCAAGGAGAATTTCAAGGCAATCCAGATTTCTGTCATATGTGGAGTTGTTTCATAGATTAGACACTTTGTAGATTTCTTACCTTGTTATTTGGCTAAGAAATGTCTTGAAAGGTGAAAACAAATGATGATTTTATATGCGTATATTTCAATATAAAAGAGGCTGAATTTCACTTTGCTCCTATAGTAAATAGACTTTCACATTTTTTTTTTTTGTA
>JAMKCH010037977.1:0-40564 GCA_023653785.1 Ophioderma brevispina | reverse complement strand
GTTCTCCCTGAAGAACTAACTAGTAGTTTAACATTTCAGAATCGTAAAAATAGTTATTAATATATCTTTCCAAATAATGGGTTGAGCACTCAATTTTGATTTGGGTAGGGGTGTGCGGCATGAAGCGCTCTGAACTTGGGGGTGGGAAGCGGCTTGAGTAGGGTTTTGGAACTGATTTTTTAAACCACTTTTTGGATTTTAGGAACTAATTAGGGACAATTATAGCTGTGGACTGAAGAACTGCTAACTGCCAAAAGTCTTTAGCCAGGAGCGATAAACTTTGTGAGTTTGTGGCAAAGTAGGAACTTAAGGAACTGAAGTATACTTGATCAGGGGTCTAAAGATCTTCAGAAAGCACGAACTGGAGTCTGACCGCACACATAGCCTTCCTGTAGCTTATTTTTTAGGTCAGTGCCCCTTAAAGCTGACTCAAAGATTTCCAGATGAGGGCGCCCTTCAATTTTCAAACAAATCGTTTTTTTGTCATATTCCTAGTGCTTGTCCATATACTAATCACTGTGTGACTAGCCAAGTTCAAATCGAAGTCCTTCATATATAAAATACAACTTTTGTTTATCAAATTCCGGATTCCGGAATTTTTGTAATACCGGTATCGTGGCACGTTATACGGTGCATAATCATTTACTGCATGAAACAAAAAATCTGATTATCTCAACTTTGGAATTGAGCGTTATAGGTGAATACTTTTAGTTCTAGATGACTATTTTTAATATACACAAAGTATATATTTCAAACTCTGAATCCGCCTTTAATATTGGCCTAATTAATTTTGATGGTAAAATTAGTCCTAAAAATAACTACTAGTCACTTACATTAACATTATGTACCACGTATATATATCACACTACAGACAAACACCATTGGATTTCCAAGCTACCATCACTGATAACACATGGAAAGGCATTGCTGAGATACCTCTAATTACCTGCCTCCCACACTAGCCTATTCATGCCATATGCTATGCATGGGTCAGGGAAGATGAGACAATAGTAGGCTCTCCATCCAGTACCTGCTGACAAATACCCAAACCCGATTTTGTAAGTATAGAAGTATAGTTTAAAATTTGATTGCATAAGCAAGTAAGATCCCCAGTCTTTTCCCCTTATAAATTAACCAACTATTTTTCCGATGTTAATCTTCATTTTTTACATTCCTGTTACAAAAACAATATGCAGTGTGAGTCACAAAAAACCTCATTCAGAATAAAAAATATTTAAAATAGTTAAGAATTATTTTTGCTCACATTTTGCTTTGGTTAAAAAAAGGATAACAGGCGTTCAGAAACGTTTATTTGGTGTCCTTTGAACTTTGGAGGAAGAAGTTATCCCTATTTTAACTGAGAGACTTAAACCCTGTTTGGCCGATTTTGACCAAACAAGATGCGTCGTTTACACAGAGTGACATGTCCTTCAGCCGTTGATTTGGAGTAAAAACTTTAACGCCAAATTATTGTTAAACAATAAAGGTGTGAGAATAAGTGAGGATTATAAAATAATATCCTAGAGATTACAAAAGAAAATGCTGATGACAATAAATGTTCCAATTTCCCACATAAGAAAGTCAGATAGCTGGTGTCAGACCACAGTTTATTTTGGATCATCTAGATGCACAGGTTTTTAACCTACAACCAAACCTTGGAGTCCAATTGGAAGACCATAGAAGGTTTTGTATTTTGCTTGAAAAACAGTGCGATATTGAATTTTGAAGTTTTATTTCAATTTTATTTACAGGAACTTAAGCGTTAGTTATTCTTGCAATATATGGACGCTGAGTATACTGTAGTTGTGCAAAATAATTACCTTAGAGATGTAAAACGAAAAATCTCTAGTGCATGTTTTCATTCTGTTCATGAACTGAACATTGATATGGAGTGATTATCAATAACTGACTCTTTATGATTTTAACAATTGGTACTTTATTTTTTAAAATATTTTGCTTATAATTATGTTACACAATAGACCGCTTTTTATTCAACTGATAGGTTTTTGTCAGAAGAAATGATACGCACTGAAATTGCGTGATTGCCTTTGCTATGTATATCCGTTGTCAGTCTCCTCCGCATTGTAGGGCTAAAATCGGCCAAACAGAATTTGTAGGTATCTCTGCAAAATTGACATAGTTTTCTATGAACCCAAAGTCTGAAAGACATCAAATAAACATCTTCTGATAGCCTGTTTATCCCTGTAAACAACCAAAGCAATATTCAAGCAAACGAACTTTAACCTTGAAAATATCTTTCCTGAATGTAGGGTTTGTATTTCAGTGACTCACACTGTAGAATTAATGGTAAGAAATGTTCTAAGGCTTACTGCCAAATGAAACATCACCTTAAAGGGACATTTCATGATCCACAACCTCACCCCCCCCCCGACTGCCTGAAAAGTTGAGATTTTTAATCATCCGAACCGTTAGCCTTAGTAAGCCATGTGTACAACTTTACGGCAATTCGGTGTATCTGTAATAAATTCACATTTTGTATTTTCCTGTCCATAAATGACAGAAATTTACACACAGTGGCCTATGGACCGTGGGAAACAACATTTGCTCAAACACAAAACCCGCAAAGATCGGGATCAACTCAATTTTGTGATACGCTGGTTTCTCAGGGATATCTAGTTAACCATGAATAAACAAAGGTGCTGGAATCCCGAAATGCACCTTAATAATAGTCGCTTACAATAAACATAAAAATCCACAAAACACTCACACATTTACAAAAAAAAAAAAAAATACAATTTACTCAAAAAAGACATCTCGAAACTGCTTAAGTACTACACCGATGGCAATTTCAAGAGTTATTTGTTGAAACAATTATATAAAAGCAATTTCAGCATAATAAAGGCAGCAACATTATGAATGAGCATAAGATGTTCTCTATTTGTTTATCTGAGTGCTTAATGATTCTGATTGTTTTATTTTCTTGTGTAATATGTTCCACTGGGTTGGGGGGTGGACCTGAAAATTTAAAGTGTGCAACAAGAGAGATTCAAAATAACGTACGGTGGCCCGAAAAAATGTGAAAATTCTGATTTTGGCACTGTATAAGGTTATATCGAAATATCCCATCTGTAATGATTAAGCTGAGAACTGTTTCTTTGGTACAAAAATTGGTGACATTTCTAATTTCTGTATTAGAGCAAATACAATTCAGCCTATGTTTTCTATTGAAATATTAAGCACTCAAATTACTTTTTTGTTTTCCTTTTAAGTTAATTCTGTAACCAAATAAAAAGTAGGGAATCTACTTATATCTAATGTCATCGAAATCACTACATATCAGCGTTGCACCTATAGACTTCTTCGTCAATTTGTTGAACTAAAATGGGGAAACTCCCATTTTCAACCCAATGCCGTGCCATCACACAACCACCAACGATGCAAGGAACACCTTTCATCCAAGCTAAACAAATGTTTCTGTCTCATGGAGGGCAAATAAAATTTGGTCATGTGTGTGACTTAAGGAAGTCCACACACATGACAAACTTTAATCCCCCCCCTCCCATTACAAAACAAGCAATCCGTGAAGGTGAAATTAACTAACCTCTGGTTAGGTCTGGATCAAAAGTCACTACATCAAAAGCACCAACATAATGGGCACATTGACAAACCGCACTCGGTGGAAATAAGTATTTCCCCAATTTCTGCATTTTGTTAACATTTTTCTTCATATTTCTAATATGGAGGCGAGTTGGTGTATCGGTCGAGTCGCTCACCTGTCACCAATGCGGCCCGGTTTCGATTCCCGTCGAGCCAGTGTCATATGTGATGTTTGCCGATCCATACTCGTCCTCGCAGGTTTTCTCCGAGCACTGTCGGTTTTCCTCCGCATCTAAAATCGACTTCTTCCCATAAATCTTTCCCCGCGTTTTTGGAGGTGTCCCTTGATTTAATGCATATGCAATATTGGGTTTTGCCTGGCGAATGGTCGAATGTTATAAATAATAAATAAATATACCTATGTATGTAAAGTGATCTGCTTTTTTGTAAATAACAATTAAATACTTCGGGTAGTTTAAAGTTTTAAACATAAGGTACGTAGTTCTAATTTATGCATATCGAAAACGTTAAATTGATTTTTACAAAGAGGAGCGAATTGCCTTGTTGTAGTTTCTTTTGGTCTAAAATACTGTAGGGTACGTTAGTATACGTATACTTGTTTTACCGACGTGCAAAAATCTGATTTTTGATGATTTTAGATTTTCTGATTTGCAAATCATTGATAGTACCTTTAAGCCGACTGAAGGTATTAACCGTCCTTATTTGTTGGTCCAGCCGACAACATATGTAAAAACACAGCATCACCATCATCTTTATATAACTCTTTTCTTTACTTGCAGCCACAGATTAACTACTTCAAGGCAGTGGATTCAGTCTTCTATTACCAGAGTCTCACCAACCTAAACTTGGAGTGCAATATAGTAAGAAATAGTGCCAAACCCATATTTTTAATTTTTTACACGTTAGATGTAATATTTACACTTTAATTGGTTTTGGCTATGAATGGTTGACATTTGTACTTTTGTTTAAATCTTTTTAGTAGTTTTTGTATAATATTGATGTTAATGAAGCATTTTTGTGATCCCAATCTCATCCCCCTGATAAAGATATTTATCCTCTGAACCATTTCTTAAATTTTAGTATGTGTGCCTAATGTTTGCATGCAGGATTCGAGCAACCTAGAAAAATTGCAATTTTGTATTTTTTTTGTGGGCCGCCAGCTATAGCTGGCAGGACCACTTACGCATCCGTGGTGCGTGTGATGTGGTGTGGTGTGGTGTCAAAAATTGGTAAGTTTTTTTTTAATTGACCTCATTGAAAAAGTTTAACTTCAATGGGAAACCAAAAAACGTCTGTCATAGGTGCCACAATGGGATCCCTCAATGTTGATGAGAGGTCAATGGGTCATGCTGACAAGGTCAAAGGTAGGTGAGGTCAAAGTTGAAAAATGGGCTAAAGTAAAATTGGTCTAAAATGAACTGAAAGTTCAATTGGAACCAAACTTTTGTCATAGGTGCACCATGCGATCCTCAATGTTGATAGATCAAAGGTCACGTGCCAGGGTCAAGGGTCATGGGGCGGCCCACAGCTTCTATTCTTTGAATTTACGAGCGCGCATAAGCCGAGAACCGCGAAATTCTAGTTGGTTTAAAAACACTGGCCTGTGGTGGTGAAAAAAACCTTTGCTCAACATCAAAATGCACTGCCAGAATCAACTGCAATTTGGCTAACCCTTTGTTAAAGTCTATTAGTGGAAAACTATAACACATAAAATGTAAGGTTCTATGATCACGAAATGACCTTTAGGCAAGGATATTTTGTCAATACGTTTCTGTATAGCATTTAAACAATTTAATGTGCTACCCAAATATTTCATGTGATGCAAACTTTTAAAATATACATAATGCTTATTTATGTTTAACTATAGTAGATTTCAAAATAAGCGAGACCTCAATAAAAGTTTTAGGTCTGTCCATTCACTGTGAGAGGTAAGAATTATTATTTTAATGGCCACAGGTAGAAAAGATTATGGTACTCATGCAATGTATAGTAACATAGCTAGTGAATAAATGTTGACCTAAAATACATTATTTCACATCTAAGATAGCTTGGATGTTTCAATCGAAGTATCAGGATGAAAACACCAGCAATTATTTCATTAAACATTGTTATTTGAACATAACTTACCTTTGACATTGCAAAAATACATTCCTTTTCACAGAAATAATGCATTCTTATATCAATGCACACATAACACAACTAAGTTTTTATTTGGCCATCAAAAATGAGCCAACATTGTATTAAAGCTATTAGTGCAAAGTGGATTTGACATCCTGGCCAACCATGGCATAAGCCCTTCTATCATTAATAGACCATTGTAGAACTGAATGCACCAAGTTTTCAGTAAGACGATTCTGTACATAACTTTGTACCGTGAACACAATATGTTTTGTAAAGGCAACAAAGGTCCACTTGTCAGATTTGCTATTGGCTAGATTGAGCCACATATCACTATCACCCCCATTAATATGTAAGAATCTCCTTAAATGAAATCTACGATAACGCATAAAAGGACAAACTGAGGTTCCATTTTGTTGATTTAGAGAATAATAGCAGATTGGCGTGAAAAAACTCGATCCTCGGCCAGCTTCTTCCACTCAAAATATGGTATCGCCTGGTTCAATTCGTCGTAACGAGAGTAAACCGGTTCCCAAAATCAGACCTTTATTCATTCTAAACATCTTTATCATTTAATGTCATCTTTTTTTAACCCATTTCCGCGATTTTTTTACGGCTTAAATACAGTCAAGAAAGGACTGCCACCTCCAGTAACAACAATCGAACAACCCGTTTAACGCAACAATCATACGCAACGAGACGCAACGTAGGCAGGCGCACGCAAGTAGCAAAGCGGCAAAGTATTAGACGGCAGCGCTTCAACTAAAAATAACTTCAATATGCAGCGCTTACTACCTGGGTTCATTAAACAATTTAACCCGGGCCATCAACCAATTGGCATTGCTTACATTCTCACAGATGTTTAAGAATACATTATAACCTCATTCCTTGATAGCCTGAATTAGAACTATTTGCTCAAAATGGAATTAAGCAATACGTACGGTGTACCATCGACGCCAAAACAAAAATAAATAAAAAATGAAAAACAATAAAAAATAATATTAATCAATTTTGATTTTTTTTCAGATTTTTTTTTCAGATTTTTTTTAAAATTATTTTTTAGAATTTTTTTTTAGGATTTTTTAAGATTTATTTAAAATTTTTTAAAATTTTTTTAAAATTTTTTTTTACATTAATTTTTTTTAAATATTTTTTAGATTTTTTGCTTTTTTTTAGAATTTTTTTTTTTTTTAAGATTTTTTTTTTTTTTTAGAATTTTGGTTTTTCACTATGGATTTTTTTTTGGCGTCATTGGTACGTGCGTGTGTAACAAAAAATGCATGTGAGGGAAAATAAAAAATTTTCGCTATAATATAAATGGCTGAGGATTACAAATCCGGAAATCAGCCACGGAGGAGACGAGCGTTCGCTGTTTTGTCTGCCTGCTGTACCATGGCCCTGGCCGTGCAGGGGCATGGCTATACTATAGCTATGCCGTATTGCGTGTATTACTGCATGTCGCACAACTAAATTCCCGGCTAAATTCGCGCAATATTGTCTCAGATTAGGATGTGCACACACAAAAATGTGATCATTGTGCTGTTGTTGTGGGATGGGCGAGAAAATGGAAGCGGCAGTACTTATTTGAAGCCTCCCTTAAGCGTCACATTTGGACCCCCGTAGCTTACTGGAAAAAACTCAACTTCTGCATTATCAATAGTCTGTGTGAAACGAGGTTCATAGATACCACACGCTCACTCCTTTACCTATTACCCCCCCCCCCCCCCCCCCAAACTATAAAAACCTATTGTTCTTTTTTCCCAAAAAAGAAAGGCTGTTCCTTTTTGCTAGACGGGTTATTACAACTTGTTATGTTGATCCTACTCTGGTATAACCGTTGCATTTAGTACAGTGATGTCCAGGGAAAACGGGTGGTATGCCTTGGTATATAACAGAAGCAGTGGCAGGGAGGGGGCGAGTGCTCCCATGCTCAGAAACCCTTCCCAATTGCCCCTCCCGTCAGCCCCAATAAACTGAACGTTAGTACAGTGTCTATGGAAAAGCCCCAAATTTCCTCTCGTCAGTTGCATCGGCGACCCTTATCCCCCCCCCCCCCCCCCCCCATTGAAAAAGGTCTGAACAGGGGACTATAATATTTCTTTAGGGCTTTATTTAATTGTAAAAGTTCTATTACTTTGCGGTCATTTAGCGAACAAAGGGAGGTACCCCACTAGGGTTCCGTCAAAGTCGGAAGGTGGTGTTGGTGGGTGTGGGGGGGGGGGGGGGGTGAAGGGGGTGGGTTGCCACTCTTAGACCCTTATGTGTAAACTGGCCAAAATGGTACTTATGTTAATTGTAGGTACAATAAGCAAATAACTGACAATAGTTGTATACCATGCGTTATTTTTAAGATTATTGTGTATTACTTTCTAATCATTAAACTCACAGTTATGACGTCACTATGGGACCTAATATTAAAACGTTAATGTTTGTACTTTGTATTGAAGAAAAGACATGTGTAGCTACAACGTGGATATTCAAACAAGATGATGTTTGTCCCTTATTTACGAAAAAATCGGGCGGTCGAATTTAGCAGCAAAAAACCGTTGGGTGGGACGAGGTTCGTAAACTACACAAAGGAAAGGTTTCTTTATAAAGATTATTTTCCCAGTAGAGGGGCCTATGAAACTTAGTGTAAGACTCTATCAATTATCGCCGGGATGTGAAAATCTTATATTGCTGCATGATGAGCCATCTTCCTAGATCTTGGGTTTTAACACCTGCCATATAAACCCCATATAAATAAATATTAGACATCAGATGTTACTATGAGAATGCTTGGTATATATATGTCAGATATTATACTCTGGGGGTCAATATTTAAAGTGCTTTTGTGAGTTACATTGACAAAATGGCTGTTTGAACATATTAAATTAGCTCAAAATTATTTCCATGTTTTAAGTGGTCCCGCTGGTGAATTGAAATAAAGTGCTATATTTTGATTGTTTTTCGGGAAAAATAACGGAATTGGCAGCACTTGAATTCTGGTGTTTCTCTAATATTAAAAAAAAAAAGAAAAAAAGAAAGGGGGGTACGTATGGTATAAACAATTTTAGGCAATTAGCTGGAACATGGGCCCGAAAAAATTGGCTTCTTGCACCAACCTGGTTTATTGACCCAGTGTTATTGATACTGTGCAGTGCGCCATCAGAGCACGCGCCTGGCGGGACGACACACATGGCCACTTCATGCATTCAGTTTCTTTTTTCAGGGAGTTAGGGGACAATGACGTCCCGGCGTGGCCAAACAGACATTCAAAAAAAAGATTTACTGTTTCGTGATGAAATGGTTAGTGAAAATTTTTCAGGATTGGGTCCTCGCTGGCCTTCGCGAAGGCGGAGCGCTGAGCAAGAGGGTGCTGGAGCGGGGAAAGCTTGGGAATTTGAATGTTTTGGTTAAAAATAAAAAAGTGTTTAAAATTATTGGGGGGGGGGGTTCAAGGGTATCGAGGCCCACCCCCCCCCCCCCCCCCGCCGCAATCAAATTTACGGGGTGGCCAAAGCCCCCCGTTTCCTAAGCCCAACCCACAACAAACAGCAAATGATCCAATTTTGTCTAATTTTGTGTGAGTTCGTCTATCGTGTCCAAAGCATCGTGCATTCAAATATGATCCGCCAATATAGATGTTTTAGGCTTACGGCTACAGCAGCGTATGGCTCCCTTCACTTTCCGAAGGTTCTTGTCTGTGCATGATTGCTGCTCCAGGGCAACCAAGACCATTTCTATCATGTCTATTCTATTGCCTGTGTAGTGTCCTGTCTGCTTCCAGGTAGCCCGATGGTCCCACTTCGCAAGGAAATCATATCGGCGGCCAATTTGGTGTGTGGTAGTCATGGTAGTCGCTAATGATTGAAAGTAATGCATGCAACACGTGCCTTCTAAAAGTACAAAACAGAGACTCGTCTCCGGCCATTAACTCTCCTCCCTTGCTGGGTCCCGGCATTTGTATCCCACCTTTATATGCGAAAATTTTATTTTCACTTGCAATTTTTTTTTATCGTACGAACCGACGCCAAAAAAAAAAAAAAACAAAGGAAACAAAAAATTCCAATGAAGAAAAAAAATCTGCGGAGAAAAATTCTTTAAAAAAATCAAAAAAAAAAAAATTCTAAAAAAAAACAAATAAAATTCTAAAAAAAAAAAAATATCTAAAAAAAAATTCAAAAAAAAAATTCCCCCCCTAAAAAAAAAAAAAGAAATCTAAAAAAAGAAATTCTAAAAAAAAAATTCAAAAAAAAAAAAATTCTAAAAAAAAAAATAAATCGAATTTTTTTTTTTAAAAATCCAAAAGTAAAAAAAACATCAAATTTACAAAAAAAAAAGATTTTTTTTTTTAATTGTCATTTGTTTATTTTTTTTCATTTTTGTTTATTTTTTTTTTTGGTCGTCGATGGTACAACCGTACAAATGCGCAATTTGCTAAAGGCACTTACTTACGTTACAATCCAAAGGTCATTGTCCCAGAGATGTAGCTTTTCCGGAAATTTCCGGATTTGGGGCCCATAAATAAAAAAAAATCCGGGTCCGGAAATTTTAAACAATGTAAAAAATTTTTTTTTTTTACATTATTTTTTTCATTTTCGTTCTGAGATCAAAGTGTCCATGTAAGGTATAACTGCATCAAAAACACAAGTTTTAAGTACCAATTTATTTTGTAGAAGGTCTTGTACCTCAAAATCACGTAAGAAAATACGTCCCCCGGAGCTTCACCGGAAGCTACGCTAAAATTTGGCCTTCACTTCGGTTGTCACAATTTTGGATTTTCAGGGATGGGACTGCCTCCCTTCTTTTAAAGTCTCTGCAATTTAGAGAAGTTTCAGATCCATCAATGACCCAATTTTTAAAAATTTTTCCGCACAAAACAAGGATTCACAGAATAAGCACAACCTCCCAAAATACTTACAAAATAAAAGTCTAATAAGTTAAAAGAGCTTAAGAAAAGACAAACCATACCTAATTGAGGCAATAAGAGACCATCTGCTGGTCTATCGTTATTAACCAAATGGCGAATAAAGTCAACAGCTATTTGGATTCTATTGACCTGTGACTTATTTTGTTGGATAACATGAAACTAAGCATAACAGATAAGGCAAAGTATGCAGACAGACAAACAATGAGATGGGATTTGAGTAAGCAACACCCACTGTTCGAAATGTGAAGCAGATCGACAAATAAAGGGAACTGGCTCACATCAACGCTTCCATGGAAGCACATCCACTCAACAGAACATCAGCAATTGGTAAACAGTGTAAACACTAAATGATTCACCAGTGAGATGGAGGAAACATTGACTATGAGTCCCTCATCCTAAATGACAAAACAAACCATTACGCTTATTTTGATTTGAAACCAGAGCATTTCATACAATAACTTCTTTTCTTTCATAAAAAAGAGCAATATGTAAGAAAAATGACTCATTTAGCTTACACCTCATTCTTATTTTCCTCTGCATATTTGTCTGTTTGTTTATTTGTTGTGGCCGCATGCATAATGTCTTAAGCTTATTAACTAGATCGCAAAATGTCTATCTCATGCAAAATGAAATCGTCGTTGTAAATTGTTAATTTCTTAGCTTAGACCTTTGATCATTACGGTAAAGTGGCCACTTTTCTGACATCATTTTTGAAAGGGAGTGTGGTTGATGCCAAAGGTGGTTTTGTTGAAAAGACGCTTTTTGAGGCAGAGCCAAATGTTTCCTCCTCTCTTCAAAACTTTTTAATAGTTTCCAATCATTCCAGTTTTAAGCGAAGTTATGCAACGAAATGTCCTTGAATTTTAGGAGGAACTTATTTCTTGGGAACCCTGTATTTAATCTATGTACTGTACATGTATGTATTATATTTCAAAACAAATTATTTTTGGCAGTAATACCGGTGTGAAAGTAATCACAGTCCGGCAGGTATCATAGTCCGGGCTCCATCCAACAACGGAATAAAGCGTGAAACTAATGTTGCGTGAAGAGTCGACTGAATCGATTGCCCTATTGTTCACCATTGTTCCCGGACTGTGAGCACGGAGGACCATCTCCTGCCACACCTGGCGTGTCAAAAAAAAGAGAACCCTCAAAGTGCCCTTTCACAAAGAGAAAAGAGTAAACCATAGAAATTAATACACATCTGAAAAGTGTATTTCGTTAGGTTTCCGACTCCGAAAAATCATTAAAAAACACATATCGGGCGAGTTATGGCCGATTGAACATTTGTACCACTTTTACATTTTATCCATGGATTTTTAAGTTTGTAGTCTTTAGATAATGCGCATTCTCCAAGCTCAATCTTTTGTTTATGGTTTCTTTTGTTTTTGCGACAAAGGACAGTTCTGATATTGAAAAATTTAGTTTCAATTATTAGAAATAATTACAAGATCTTACCTCATTCGTCTTTACTGCGCTGCTTGCCAAAAACATATCGAGATACACAAACGCAATGGAAATTAATTCTTTAAGACAAGCTATTAAAGTCAACAGATACCAGCCATTTCTTTTGACTTTTTTTAAAAATAGACGCCATCTTGGATTTCCAAAGTTGTATAAAACCCCTTGTAGTGCCAAACCAAATATAACAGGCACAAAATATACATCAATAGCTAAAATACATACAAAATGTAATAGCAATCGCTTTTTGAAGGCCATTCGCAAAATTCAGCACATGGCAGCCATTTTGAATCTTGACATTTTGTCAAGTGGCAGCCATTTTGGATTTCGAAAGTCAATTTAAAAAAAAAAAAAAAAAAAATTAAACCACGTGTTCTTGCCAAAAACACACCGATATACACAGCAAATATATAACAAATGTAATGGAAATTCATTCTTTAAAACAATCTGTAAAAGTTAACAGATAGCAGCCATTTTGAATTTTGATATTTTTGAAAAATAGACGCCATCTTGGGTTTCCACACTTGTATAAAACCCCTTGTAGTGGCAAACCAAATATAAACAGGCACAAAATATACATCAAAATGTAATAGCAATCCCTTTTTGAAGGCCTTTTGCAAAATTCAGCACATGGTGGCCATTTTGAATCTTGACATTTTGTCAAGTGGCAGCCATTTTGGATTTCGAAAGTCAATTTAATGATCTTTTAATGCCCGACAATATTGATAAGGGCGCCAGAAATGCAAACGCAATGGAAATTAATTCTTTAAGACAATCTATTAAAGTCAACAGATAGCAGCCATTTCTTTTGACTTTTTTTTAAAAACAGACGCCATCTTGGATTTTCAAAGTTGTATAAAACCCCTTGTAGTGCCAAACCAAATACAACAGGCACAAAATATACACCAATAGCTAAAATACATACAAAATGTAATAGCAATCCCTTTTTGAAGGCCATTCGCAAAATTCAGCACATGGCAGCCATTTTGAATCTTGACATTTTGTCAAGTGGCAGCCATTTTGGATTTCGAAAGTCAATTTAATGATCTTGTAATGCCCGACAATATTGATATGGGCACCAGAAATGCAAATATTGATCAAGATGTATAAAACGTGATAAAATTCACTTTTTCGGCAGCCATTTTGAAATTTGAGCATAGGGCAGCCATTTAGGATTTTGAAAGTTATCTCACTCAATTTATCACGTCCAAAAACCTATAAATAGACACCAAAAATACCACAATTGGTCAATGTATACCAAAGTTAGGATTTTTCCCCACCCCCTCCTCCGGGACCCCCGGGGGACCACTTTGGGCACGTTTTTTAATAAATCGGCCGGCACCATCGTGTTCAGCGGGAAAATTCAGTCTAGAAAAACTTCCAAACACAAAATGAACACCATTTCCCAGCTGCGCGTGGCTGTGGGGCCAACTAATGCTACTTGAAGTGACAATGGTCAACCATGGTCAGACAATACAGCCACTAAGTGTCATGTCCTAATTTGGTGACCATGGTCAGACATGGGCTACTTGAAGGGACCATGATCAACCATGGTCAGCCATGGGACTACCTTTTTCAACCATTATCAGACGTGAGTTTCTGAGTTAGTGACCATGGTCAGTCACGATTTGCACTGAAGTGACCATGGTCAACCAATCAAATGAGGTGATAAACATGGTTGACCATGGTATACCTGATATGACCAGGGGAGATTTTTACCGAGAACCACCTTATTTTAAAAGTCAGTCCCTGGTATACTTGAAGTGACCATGGTCAACCATGGCCCACAAGGTGATGACCATGGCTGACAATGCTCAGCCATGTTAAAGCGTGGTCGACCATGGTATACTTGAGGTTACCATGGTCAAGCCATTCGTCCATTTAGCTCACAGATGACCACCCACAAACATTCATCTCATGATCTGCAAAACTGAGTGGTCACTGAATTGAGCCCTCTTTTCAATGGAGTATATTGCATTGGCTTTGACAAATTCGATGTAAGCCTACAGCAAAAAATCTGAAAATTAAAAAAAAACACCTGGGGGGTACTTGTATTCAAAGGTGAATAGGATGCATGACCATAAAATCCGTACAAAGGTAACCTCCAAATGTATACATAAAAAATGGCACATAAAGTATCCACTGTACAATAAATTTTAAATGCACAAATTATAGCAGTTTGTTCTAAATTATACATATAAGCAAGAGAAATGTACAGATATGAACAAGTAACAATACAATTTGGTCTGTTTTGGGGAATGTGTCACACAAAATGGACCAAATTGCCACATTTTTATCAGGACCCTCACACATTTAAAACTCTGATAACTTGGGTCTGTGTCAGATAGGGCCAAGAGGTAGGGGATCTCATATCTCATGAACAAGAGCTGTCACTATATAACATCTATCATACTACCTCTACTGAGCATTATTATTATTCTTATCATGTCCAAGCATAGCGGTTCTCAAATATGATCTAGCCCGAGATTTGTACAATGTCTGTCTGCTTCACTGAATTCGGCAAGGTCCTTGCCTGTGCATGGCTGCTCCAACAGTGGGCAGACCAAGAGATGTTTCCAATATCCACCCACAGGTAGTGTCATGATCTGCTTCCAGGTAGCCCCACTTCTGCAAGAAAACATTAGATCAGCTGATTCTGGTTCTCAATCTGTTGAGACATTGACATTCAGCCCATGAGGAGTCAGCTCCAGGTGGAAGATGCTCACCAGGTTCAATACTAATAGATGTTACTTGGTTGATAGCAAGTCTTTCTTTCCACAAGGCGACTCTCTTATTTAGGTGACAATTATTGAAAATGTGGCGGTGATTCATCCAAACACATCACATGACATTCAAAGATCTTGTGGGAAGAATGTCTTCAGTTTGTTGACAAAGCCAGAGTGTTGCATGACATAACCTACCTCCAAATTGATAAATACCCAAGGAATAAGGCAACAATCTTTTGGTTCCTAATTATATAAAGGGAATTTGCATTTACCCAGATCTGGACAAAAAAGTAACAGAGTGGCCTGAGGAAAACTAAAATGTACAAAAGTACACAATTATTAAACAGAGTGTATAAGAATCAACTGGAATGTTTAACATAGGTTTATTTTGTAGTGGTCTGTAGGGTAAAATAGTTGATATCTGAATGTCTGGTCTCTTTTTCTCACAAAGGTGATGCATTTTAAACAATGCACTACCTGCTGTGACTGGCAATTATGGTAAATTGCACAACCTGAAAGCAATAATAGCACAGTTTTGAAGAATGCCTCAAATTTTCAAAATTGTTGAGATTTTATACAGTTGTATTGATAATTGTCTAATAAAGTATATCTGTGAACGGTAATGCTCAAAATTTTGTATTTGTCTGCTTCTAATTACAAAAATACATCGCAGTCCCCGGACCACAAGTGTCATCTGCCGTCGCGGTTTGTGAATGGGGCCAAAGGTCACATGAGGTCACCAAGGTCACATGAGGTCACCAACATGTCACCCCAACCCGCCCCCTCCTTTCCACCAAGTTACATCATCGTAGCCCTTACGGAACTCATACGGCATGCAATTTATTAAGGATTAACATTTTGACCACAGACACACACACACACAGACATACGACCAGAGTAATCCCTATGTGCCTTCTGCAATTCTTGCAAAAAATACAAAATCACACGTAACGAGTGAAGCATTCAAATTTCAACCATTTTGTTTTAAAATTTTGAAACAGTGTTAACAGGGAGCGAATTGGAATCCCTGATTGTAATTTAACGGTGGAAACACCAAATTTCTGTCTGTTCATTATGATATAGCACCAAAAATTACCCATATTAAACGAGACTTGTGAACAATGGAACAGCTAAATTATGAACGAACTTAGGTATGCATGTACATAGCACTTTTTTAATATATCATGGAATCATGGAAGGACATTTCATTACTGGAGATCCACAGCATTAGTTCTTCTAATACAAAATTAATTATTTTGCAACACAGGGAGACTTTGGAGCTTTACCATTCACAGGTATAGTTTACTAGCCAATTACCAATACATCTGTGCAAAAATTTCAAACATTTTGAAAATTATAGTAGGCAGATCACAACTTTTTTGAAGTTTGTTCAATACTTTTAAATTATAGCAGATTGATGAATGCAACTCAGAACTGAAAGAATTTTTGAAAAGCAACTTTTGGTTTTTGAGTTATGCCCCAAAAGGTGTGCTCAATTTGGTATATATTTTTGGAATTTTGGGTTGAAAATTGCCCAAAAAGGAATTATACTTATGTTTTTGTAAGATTAAAAATAAAAAAAGAACTAATTGTAGAATGTTCAGTGCTACTTTTCTTGTAGTTTCCTGGGATAACTTTAGAGAACAACAGAATTCAATGCTGCCAATTCTTTATTTTCCCAGAAAAACAATGTCAAATATAGCACTTTATTTAAAATTCACTAACAGGACACTAAAAAAATTGGGACTAATTTGAGCTAATTAATATGTATTAACATACCATATTGTTGATGTAACTAAAGCACTTTAAAGGGGGATGGTCCGATTTAAATATATAAAGTTTTCATCTTTTTTTTTTGTATTTCAAATTCTTTTATTCATTTTCCACCATAAGAGCATACAAAGTACAAAAAACATCAAAAACACACTTACCCACCCACACACACCACCACCAAAACACTGACCCCACAAGAGCACCACACCAATATAAAACAGAGGGACATTTAAATATACAAGTACATTAAAATTTTAAAGATGCAATTCGTGATTGTAGTGATCGTAAACAAACCAAGAAAAAACACCAGAACCTCGGATAATTTTGGTATCCCACTGTAATGAGTAAATGAGTGAATTTATTAATTGCCTCTTTACCACTAATCTAGGGGAAAGCTATATTCACAAAATTGCACCTTTAATCCCTCTAACAAGTACAAAAAAATATCTATACATATAAGGCAATCAATTGCGAACATATCAATTTAGACGGTACATACCAACTACTAGTACCTCATTATGAACTTTTGACAAAGGCCTCAAACAGATCAAATATAAATTTACTAAAAAAAAAACAAATACATCTGTTCTCATACCGCCTGAGTCGTCCGCCATCGTGGTTTGTGAATGATAGGCCTCGCATGACATTTGACCTTGACATGTGACCATTGACCTCATTAAGATTTGAATATGAACTCCATAAACCAAACTTGGTTTTGAATGAACTTTAACTTTACAGATGAGGTCAATTTCACATTTTCAGCCCACCCCACCACCTGACCACGCATAACCCATCGACCTTGGTATGCGACCTTTGACCTTGGTATATGGCCTTAGCATACGACCCTTGACCTTATTAACAAATGAGGGATTTCATGTTGCACTCTGAACTAACTTTCAGATGAGGTCAATTTTATATCTACAACCTATTTTACCCCTCGATGACCTTTGACCTTGATATGTGACCTTTGACCTCATAACCAAGGGGGATGCCAGGTTACACCAATGATAGAAATTTGATTTAAATCCATCAAAGCATGTAGATATTACAGACAAATAACCCCTTTTCACAGCAACAGGCAACGACAAACATCAGAAGTGGACACAGTGATACCCATGTGTGATCCTGCCTTAAGGCAAGCGACACAAAAAAACAAGAGACAAAACTATAAATAATCCAAAACACACGACCATTTACTATAATGAAGAGTTTTCATCTTGATAGAATGGCCTTCACCCAAAAACCCCATCTGTGAAATTTCGCGCCGATATTTCAATCCGTTTTGATGTGACAGCTAGAAACGTGATTTTGTGAGCCCAATATAGTACTGTGTAAAACTAATATTGGTCGACCAAAATGGAGTACACTTTCGCTCATAACTCCCAAACCAAACATCATTTAGCCCTAAGATTTCACAGGGTAAATGAGAAAAATAGTTGCTTTCTTCTGATACCAAAATTTCGACCACTTCCGTTAAAATCTTAGCTTCTGGGGACGAGGCTATTAGCGATCGGGCCATGGACCTTTAAATAATTGAGCCCCAGATAGAGTATGAATATCTGAAAATAGACCAAGCATGAAAATAGACCAAGCATTCTCATAGTAGATCTGACATCTAAAAAATCAGATAAAGTTAATTAATATGCATTTTATTAGAATATGTATAATGTTATATGGCAGTTATTAATATGTAATGATTAATAAACCTAGGCCAGGAAGATGGCTGCCTCATGCAGCAGTTAAGATTTTCACCAATTCCCGGCAATATTGATAGAGGAGTTACTAATTTCATACTTGGAAATATAATAATCTTTATGATGAAACTTTTCTTATGTAGGTTTAGACTTATAGAAATATAATTTAACTTTAATAATTGGACTAATTAAAAATGCCCACTAATTAACAATTTAAAAAATGGTCTGTAGTCAGTGCAGAGTCACTTGACCTGAGTCTCACCTATGCACTATACAGCTTGTTAGTGCCATTTGTCTTACGGATCGCCGGGAATTACTTGTTGAAGATGCTTGTTTCAATGATTCAAGGTGTATATAGTATAGAAACATGATGTATTGGCTGAAATTTCTATGCATGCAAGTGATCTGCCTAATTATTGGGCACTCTTCAAAAAAGTGCTGTTATTGCTTTAATCATATAATTTCAAATATTTTGGAAAACCAATCATTAAATCTAGTTATTTTAAAGACGGACTCCAAAGAGAAAAAATAAGAAAGTTCATAGTAGATATGGGTGTATTGGACCAAACCAGAAAGACTGAGCATCAGAGGATATCGGGTTGTGAAGAAATAAACATAACTGGGGACAAAATAGATCAATATGGCAGTGATGTCACATTGTATATATTTGCTGGTTCTCAAAGTGGACGACTCACAACTTAAAAACAAAAACCTGGGGACTAAATAGATTGATATGGCAGTGAGTGTTTATACACGATACCTACGATTACTGAACAAAATTTTTTATTTCTTCACAACTTGATATCCTCTGATGCTCAGACTTTTGGGTTTGGTAAAATACAACCACCTACTAAGAACCTTCTTATTTTTTCTCTCCGAAGTCCCTCTTTAAAAGGTCATTTCGTGATCCACAGCCTCGTCCCCCCGACTTACCTAAAATATTGCAAATTCGGTCGCAACTGTAAGAAATTCACAATTTTGTATTTTCTGTCCGTAAACGGACAGAAATTACAGCACAGTAGCCTATGGGACCGTGGGAAATGAGCAATTGCTCGTAACACAAAACCGCAAGATCAGGATCAGCTCAAACTTTCAGAATAGGCTTTTCTCAAGGATATCTAGTGATCAATGAATAAAACAGATGGTACTGAAATCACGAAATACACCTTTAAGGTAATAGAAAAAATGGGTTAGCGGTATCATTTATGGACCCTAATGTAACCTTAGCCCATAAAATGAAAAGGGGTTTACCTGTGTCTTGCCCATTATTTTTAAATTTTTTTATAACCTTGACACATTAGTGCCCAATATTAAACTCATCAACCCTTATTATTTCTAAATTTTTAATGACTAATTTTGTTTTTAAGGTACCATGGCCCGATCGCTAATAGCCCCTTCGTCCCCAGAAGGCCCCAATTTTATACCGGAAGTGGTCAACATTTTGGTATCAGACGAAAGTTGCTCTGTTTATCTCATTTACCCTGTGACATCTTAAGCCAAAGTTGTTTGGTTTGGAATTATTGAGCGAAAATGTTTCGCCTATTTGGTCTACCAATATTAATCTTACACAGTACTCATGGGGCTTAGAAAATCACTCTTTTAGCTCTTCTTTCTCAAACGATTGAAATATCGGCGCGAAACTTTACAGGTGGGTTTTTGGGAGGAAGGCCAATCATCAAGATGAGAACTTCCATATCCTTAAATCGGGCCTCCCCCCTTTAACAACTAGCTTTATTTCACAATTTAACACTATTTGTATACAGCACTAGAAATCATCATGTGGCATCATCATATGAGTTGTAAATCATCGTCTGAGTGCAATAAAGATGTGCATTTGTAAAATTTAGTTTTTGCTTGATTTTGCAAATTGGGTAAACTATACAGACAATTCATATTCAACCTAAAGGCAAGGCAAAAAAATTACCTCCCCATTTGGGTGTACATTTTATGACCACCACATTTTAGTATGTCCAAAATAATCCCAAATGCTCAAATATCATGGTACCCCCTGTCCTTAGGAAAATGGCAAGCCATAGGTGGTGGTCCAGTGAATATGTGGATCCTGGGTTTCCATCGCTCATTCCATTGAGGGAATGCATTTCGGTATAGTCAAATTTTCAGGCTCGTGGATTACATGTCAATGTTAATCCTCCCCTATTGTTAGTTCTCTCTTTGCAAAGTGTGGCATTCCACACAGTGTTTCATTAAGCCCTTAAGTCCACATTGCAGAGTAAAAATTACCATCAGGGTTTGGGTGAAACTATTGAAAATTCAAAACAAGGCATTAACTAAATAATATCACACGTGAAATGTTAACTGTCCAGGCTTAGAAGAGATGCACTTGTAGTGCATGTAGTCCGCCATTGGATTTTATTTTTACAAACTTGTTTCTTGAAATGAAAAGTTGATCTAAATTCAAGAACCGGAAGTTGAGCTGTAAAACCAAAAAAACCTTGGAATCCCATAAAAGTTTTGTGCCCAAAACCACCCGTCCAATTGTATAGCGGCCATCTACCAACCAGGATAAATCTCATAATATACTTGTCCTGCAAGGTACTTATTACGAGAGAAATACCTGCTTATGAAAGCTCTGGTTGTTTTGAGGAGTTTATCTAGGGAACTGTTGGCCTGTGGTACACCACGGTGGAGTGCGTATTCGTGGGAACACCCTTTTCAATAGGAGAATATGGTGCTTTTGGCTGATCTTACATATTCAATTTTCCGTTATATACAACCCCACTGAGTGTTCTCAGGATTGGTTCTACGATTACGCACCCCACAACCCTCGGTATACTGATTGAAGTAGGCTCATGTCACGTCCCCATTATGACTTACACAATGCCACTAGCACCTTATAGTTATAACAACATTTTTTTCAAAAAAACCGAAAAAAATAAAAAACTTATTTAATTATATTGCATGTTTTTCATATAGATTCAAGATTCATGCTATGTTTTTATGTATAAATGTTTTGATTGATGGCCATAATAGTTCAGCATACCCAATAATTGAACAAATGGTAATAAGGTATCCTTTGTGGAATTACTATTTCTAAAATGTTAGATCCAGTTCAATGCTAATTTTTGAGGATATGAACTATGAACTAGACTCCGTAACTACAGTGTCTTAGCCAGTAAGTAAGGTGTCAGATGGGGACAGCGTGCCCACTGGGCAAATATTTTAGAGGGGAAATAGGATAGAAAAGACAACTATCGTCGAATCTGAATTGAAATAAAGTGTCTGGCGCAAAAATTCCAGACACTTTTTGGTTTTGTAGAATAAACATAATGGCCGTATTAGGTTGTTTAAAATAAATGGTGGTTAGGCTTAAACTGCTGGTTAGCTAAAACACAGTTTTAAAAACTGTAGGTTAATATTTTAACAAGTCGTTAGCTAACCACGATAGGTAAACGCCAGTAAATATCATTCCACCAAAACTGGGACTTATCTTCACCTATAATATTACGATGCCGTGAACAATAATATTTGAATGTGAGGTAAAACGTAGTTGTTACATGGACGCAGAAGTCCCCCGGATTTAAATTTCAAGGAATGGTCGCGTTATGCAAAGAGCTTTTAGAATTTGTTCAGCGATGGAGAAAAAAAGCGGGTCTATTTTAAAAAAACACTCGAGCATAAAAATAGAAGCAAAGGAAAAAAATGGACGAGAAAAAATCAACTGGAAAAGAAAGATAAGGAGAAATAAAGGAGGCAAACTGGTTAACCACAAGTGTTCACATAAGGCTGAAAATATCAGTCATTGTATGTAAGCTGAAAGCTTAAACACTCCCTAAACTGACCCCTGAAGGTTTAGAATGTTTAACAATGTTTGGCTAAAAATTTAAACAGGTCTGAAGGTAAAGACACTTATCCTGTGATTTGTTTAAATCAGGCAAATCGAAAAAATCATCAAAAAATCAGATTTAGCATGTACGTAACAAGTATTAGGTATTCTAACATACCTGCAAATGATAGACAAGAAGAGCAACCTATAAGGACAAAATCGGAGATTGTAGTCATTACAGTCGAACGGACCCTACTACAACACGTAATTGAATGGAAAATCGTTTATCTTGGAACACTGCCGTTTTTTTCCTTTTCTTTCAATTCTACAGCTGGAAAAGGTACTTATGAGAATTCTTCAGGACTTAGCTTTCACTTTGAAGGCTATTCCTGCACAATTTCAAAATATTTTTTCAAATCAATGATAGTGTCTTTAACCATGTTTCGAGAATTGAGTTTTTATTTTTAGAGGGCGTTTTAAATTGTGATTTATAATATAATATATAATAATAAGACTGGCATTATTTCTATGGCGCTCTACAAAAGATCACGCGCACCTAACAGAGATTGGCAAAAATATGCAACAACCGGACACGTGAGAAAAGAAAACGGCAACAGAATCAACACTGGAGAAATAAGTCTTAGCCAAACGTTTGAAAAAGGCACCCGAAAAAACTGCATCCCTCATCGAACAGGTAGATCATTAAGGCCGGGGGGCAAGCGACAGCAAAGAAAGAGAAGAGTCGCCCGCTCGATTCCGAGGAGGAGGAACGACGAGGCCTCGTGGTATCAGGCGAGAATAGGATGGAGCGACCATTCTTAATACACTTAATTAAAATACCTACAACATTGATTTTGACAAAATTAATTCTCTACTTTAACCGCAAGCCAATGTAAGGGAATGCAGAAGATTCCTCAGAGCACCGGTCCTGTGGCGGGCTTTGTTTTGGAGACGTTGTAGCCGTCGGAGATCCACAGTGCGGCACCAAAGGGAGGGAATTGGCATAGTCAAATGCGAGATAGGACAAGTGCTCTGACAGCATTGTGACAAGCGTCTTGGGTGATGATCGAATATATACGCCCACCACAACTTACGCAAATGGAAATTAACCGTTTCACAGTTATTTATATGGATTGACAGTGTAAAGAAGTATCAAATGTGACGCCCAGGTTTTTCACCAACTGTTAGAAGGTCTGAGAGAAAGATAATCTAAGTTCAAATTAATTAAGGTTTGATATCGTGTTTAAAATTCTGGGGATGGCAAGTATCAAGGAATTGGTTTTATGCTGGTTTAACTGGTTAATTTGTTATGTAAAATCCAAGTATTTTAGCTCTGAAATGATGATAGCAATAATATTCAAAGAGTTCACAATCACCAGGGATCTTAGGATCAAAAGGCAATGTAAACGAAGATCAACTTCAGCATAGCAAGTGGGAAAAACCATAAGTTGTGGTGTCTTATGATGTCACCAACAGGGGAGGTGTAGTAATAAAATCCTTGAGGGCCGATGATTTTGATCCCTGAGGCAGGATAAAAGGTAGGAGCGTTCATCGGATACGGCATTTTTATCGACACCCTGACGGTACGACTTTCAAAATACGGACTTGAAACCAGACACAACCGATGCACAATCCGAACTGCTTCTAAGCCTTATGCAGTAAAATGGGGTGATCAAACAGTATAGAAAAGACGCAGACCAATCAAGCATTACCAAGGGACAGCTTGTTTTGTCGATATAATGGGAAAAAATCATTCTTAACTTAAGAAGAGTGGTTGCTGTGTGTGGAATCTTTGTATGATGACTTGAGACTTTTCACCTAGGTTGGATCTGCGACATGGTCAATACCTGATATTGCTGCCGGCCTTTCTCAATACTTTCGAAATAAACTTAAATTGGCCACAGGCCTATGTGCTGAGGATGTTATGATCAAGGTTTGTTTTCTTGAGAAACTGGTGTACTTATTGATTGCTTAAGCGTGCTAGAACCCAAAAGTAAACATTTGATTCTAGGCAAATCTGTGAAAAATTTTTAAAGAAGCCGTGATTTCAAACTGATTTTGGTAGGTAAACGGGTCAAAACATTTACCCAAAAAAAAGTGAGTTATCGTTGGGGGTGGGGAAATGGTTTTTCGGGAGTCAAAGGTCAATAACAGGGGTCAAATTGTGAATGATCAAATTCATGTTAAAATATTCCAAGTTAATAGTTTAATTATAAGGCTTCCAAAAGGTATAGTTTGTTTACTATCTGCGGCGCAAGTTTGGAGTTATAGGAAAAAACAGAAAAATCAATAAAACGGTTATTTTCAGTTGTACAGGGGGCACATTTAAAAAATTTACTCCGATTGGACAAAACAATGGTGCAAATTATAGGTGGAGCTCATAGGAAAAAAATAAGGTAGTTTTGAGGGTCCTTAAATGCTTCTTACCGAAGTTAGTGGGGGGGGAGAACAAGGTCAAGCCCCATTGAATGCAATGGATGTTGACATTGTTGCCCCTAACCTATTGGGAACTAAGCCTTTAAGACACAGTCAAAAACTTATTCTTATTTTTAATCCTATGAGTCCACAAGATTAGCACCATTTTTTATCCAAAATCGGAGTAGTAATTTTTAAATTTGACACTTTTTTATTTTTTTTATGTTTTGAAATTAAACGTTTTTATTGATTTTTGCTGTTTTTTAGCCTATAAACTCCAAAACTTGCGGCAGCAGATAGTACAAAAAACTATCCCTTTTTGGAATCCTTATGGATGAAACTATTACACTGGTATACTTTCAAAACATGATTGGATCAATTTTCAAAATGTGACCCCCTGTTATTGACCTTGACTCCCGAAAAAACCAATTCCCCACCCCTACGATTTAACTCACTTGGTTTGGTAAATGTTGCCACCCAAACTACCAAATCAGTGTTGAAAATCAGCTTCTTTAAAATTTTTTCCACAGATTATGAAAAATGACTTTAGGGATTCACTAAATTGGAAAAATATGCCAGATGAAATGAAGTGAAAGTTTATTATCTTAGTAATCACAGGTAGCAAAGTTTGTAAATGGTCTTTTACTAACCAGGTTATAAGGTAACAGTATTCAAGGCGAAAAAGTCTGCTCGGAATTTGCTTGTGATCTTTGTTCCACAATACGCTGTGTTAAGTGGAACAAAATGATGCATTGAAAGCAAAAATTGGTTTTTCTTGAAACATCGGTGTCAAACATGAACCCCCCAGCTTTCCGCAGAATATCCAACATTAGCCCTAATTTAGCCACCTTTTCAATAACAAAAAACTAACAAAAGGACACCAGAAAGGAAAATTGATTAGCCAGGGGCCATTATGGGAAGGGTTTTTTCCAGATTCGGAAGAGCTTTGGATGATTTGTTCAGAAGTCCATTTATAGTTGCATACATTTCTTTTGAATTTGCATTTAGAGAATTTGTTTAGAAAAGGTATTCAATCTTGGAAGAGTGGATCAAAATTAGTCACAAGGTCATTTTTGAATGAGGAAAGCTTCAAGATCGCCTTCTCTGGCGACTTTTCAGCCACTTGACGTTTCCAACCTTCTACGAATGCGTCTATGGATGCAGGCTTCATTATACCAAGGTAATTTGGTCTAATGATACGCTCTTTGGTAATAAGGACAAAACTGTATCAAGCAACAGATATGTAACGAGATTCACGGCCTCTGTGAGCGAATATATAGGGTCATTAGGAATCATGAGGAAAATGGACATGCGTTCCTTTAGAAAATCATTGAACAGCTCGGAGTTTAGTTTACCGTATGGCCTAAAGCGAGTTCCTACTTCATAGGCGGAGCCTTTTCACATTTTACTATGCATTGTTAAAGACACATGATGATCCAGAGCGAGCCTTTTGGAAGAAACCTCATGTTCTTGAATGAAATCATCCATGTAAAACCAGTGATTAGCGTTTAAACATCGTTTGAGAATACGGCCAATAAATTTGGATAGATGTACATGGTTGTGGTTAAATAAGAATATCATGTAGGTTGTCCTATTAATTAGGTGTAGGTTTAGGGGGCAATTAAGGTGGTGTTTAATCACACTAATTAGCAGAAACTATTTATGCTTAAGGAACAAAATTCCATATTTAAAGAGAAAAATACAGATTTATTTAATTTACAGAGTCATGGCAGGGGTGGCGATAGGGTTTGGCGCTGCTAGGGTAGGTAAAATCATAGGATGGGGCAACAACAAAAACATAATTGGAGGGGCAAAAACAGTACAAAAGGGACTCATAGGTTATTAAAACCCCCTTCACAAGTATGGCACTTATGCTTAAAACCCGTTTTTTCTTAAATTTTGAAAATCTCACTAACTGGTGCTTGTCCCGTGCATAATTAACATTTTTAAACAATATAATGGGTACTTGATATATCATAATTTGATCATGCCAAAGAAACTGTTGGAGACCTGGCAGTCAAAAGTAGTAAGTAATGGTTTTTTTACACACAATGTTGTTGGATTCTAAGAAAACTACTATTGAACAATTGAGCTCAGTGTGCTATAAGGCACATAAAATGAAGCTCTTTCAATAATGGGTAGGTGCCTGCTAATAATAAGATGTTTAAAATTGCAAACCATACAGCTTTAATCAGTTGCACATTCCTGTTGGACTTTCTTTTACAGGCCCTGTAACATACACAGAATGCAAAGTGGGTGAAGTGGATTGAAACAAGTCGGATAGATACACACTGTTGTACTACAAGAGTACTACAATTTAAAGGAAAAAAAAAAAAAGGTTTAAACATTTACAAAAATAATCAGGCATATTATTCTGTCAAACAAAATCCCATTGAAATTTATTAGGTTCCATTTAAAATTTCACTGTATATTTTACAACAAACAGTAAACCTTACAGTTGATGTGAATTACTTTACAACAAACTGTAAAGTTTTACAGGCCCGTAAAAAAATTGGTTGCAATTTCTACACATTTACAATCTATAACTCACAAATGTTTTTAAGGTTTTGAGTGAATGGATTTTCACCAATTTAATACATAATTTTTACAGGAATTGTGGTAATTACGTAGAATATTCAGTTGATTTTTGGGTTTTGTGACTATCATTGGCCATCAGAACCATGTCGCCATGGCCAGACACTACATTATACCAATAGTAAATTTTAATAATATTGGTGAAAGTTTCTTAGCGGTTGCACAAAGTACAGGGGGAGCAGAGCCCTGCTCCCAGGAAATAAATGAGGGCATGGGGAAATAATGGCCAAAAGTGGATAAAGAAAAAGTAAATTTAATGTTTCCAGTTGCTGCTGTTGAATTATGATTGGGGATTCCTCCAATCTATATACAAAATCCCTTGTTTATGAAGAAGCATGCACACTTTGGAGTATTACCATTCACCCCCAAATTACCAAAAACACACCTGTGTATATATTCTCAACAAATATATGGGGTTTTGTCTTAAAATGTGCTATTATGCATATTATTAAAATGTGCTTTCAGATGGGGATATTTTTGGTGGAAGCTTTAACATCATGCCAAAATTGGGGCTTTTTAAATTTTTTTTTTTTTTTTTTAGGGCACCCTGATGTGAAATCTCTCACTCAGCATTTAATTTTATAATTTGAAAATTTCATAAATAATGTAGTATATATGATACTGATTATTAATTGAATAAAAAGCTCAACTTATAAATTTCTCATTAAAGTTTGCTGTATTCCATATTACAGCCTAATAAATACTCTCCTTACAACTTTAATTGTTGACAGTGTATGCTTACATTCCAATACTCAATTAAAATACATCGTCCTCAGACTGCTTTGTGCCGCCTGTCATCGCGGTTTGTGGAATGTAAGCTGGCCTCATACAAACCTTGACCTTGATATGGTGACCGTGCCCTTCATAAACAAATAATGGTTTGCATGTAATCTCCATAAACCCAAGGTGTTCCCATTGAAGTTCAACTTTTCAATTGAGGTCAATTTACAATTTTTAGCGTATTTTGCAACTTGACCTCACATGACCTTTGACCTTGGGATGTGTGTTTCTTTGACTCATCAACAAATGGGGACCCATGTGGACATGTGTACAGTTTGGTTTAAATACGTCGAGTATGTGGATTGAAATGTTAACCCTTTTTCAAGGACTACAGACAACAGAAAAACGGGACCGTGTCTTCCTGCCTTAAGGCATGGGGGTAATCTCGATATTTCCGAAGGTTCATTTTTTCAGAAAGGTTCGTTATTCCGAAGGTTCGATATCTGAATTCTCAAAAGGGTCGCTATTCGATCTAAAAAGTTTTCGCTATTCCGAATTTAAAAGGTTGCTATCCGCATTTAAAAAGGAGTTCGATATTCAAATTAAAAAAGGTGCGTTGTTCGAATATTGAAAGGTTCGGTATTCCGAAACAAATACCGTATTCGTTTTATTCCGATTTCAAAAGAGGTTCGCTATTCAAATTTTGGTTTTTCACATTGGAGCCTGAAATGTGCCTTCTCGGTGCCTCGAGGCCGATGAGCCCAGAAAATAAGCTAGCAATCTTTATTATGCCAGTTATTTTTTATCTATTCTTTCACCTTTTGCAACAAACAAACTAACGTTTCTCTGTTTTTGGCGGTGATGACACCAATCGAATTTGGCACGTTTTATGGTGGTAAATATGATGTTTTTTTGGTAGGCATGATGGTATAAACATTCAACTCATGGCCACAATTTTCCATTTTTATCATAACTTTGCAAACCAGACAAGTTGGAAATACAACTAAATGCATTAAAAAATATGTTTTAAGGCACAAAGAAATCTTGAGATTTAAACTGATCAAGGAAAGGTCTAGATTTTTGAACTGATACTACATAAAAAAAATAGTGGTGGCTTTATTTGGCATAATCGGCTTCAAAGGCCTTCATTAATTCATCTGTTCATTGCTCCAAAGTGAAAAACCAAAATTCGGAATAGCGAACCTCTTTTGAATTTGAATTCGGAATACGAACACGGTATTTGGTGTTTCGGAATACCGAACCATTTTTCAATATTCGCGAATAGGGGAACCTTTTCTAAGATTCGGAATTGCGAACCCTTTTTAAAATTCGAATAGCGAACCCTTTTTAAGATTCGGAATACGAACCCTTTTAAAAATTCGGAATAGCGAACCCGTTTTAAGATTCGTAATAGCGAACCCTATTTTCGGAATAACCAAACCTTTTAAGGATTCGGAAAAAGCGAATGCTAAAAACGCGGTGTTTGGAAAACGAACCTTCGGAATCAAATAGAAACTCTTCGGAACAAGAACCTTCGGGATACGAGGAGAAGACCCCTTAAGGCAGACTCACTACACGGTGGGCTACAAACAAAGGGGTTTTGCATACTATTAGGACAGGAGGAGATTTTTGGAAGATACAGGAATTCTCAAATTGCACTTTGATCGGTTGTAGACCACCTACCGAGAACAGTTTCAAAGGTTTGTTGGACAAACAAGTAAAAGAGGAAAACCAAAAAACTGTTTGAACTTGCCTGCTATATAATCATCTCCACAGAAATTACCATTAAAAATTGATCCTCCTTAAAAATTAAAGGTGCTCATCGAAAAATATGATTATCATTTGTTTTTTTGGGAACAACAGAAAATGACAACAGATATTCAAACAATCCCATAGATTCTATCCACAATCCTACTTAGTGCATCATCAACCAAGTTTGAACCAAGCCTGTTGCAGGATATTTTTTTTGTTGTTTGTTTTCTTCAAGAAAGATTCACAGGCAGATTTCTGAAATATGGGGCTTGTTTGTTACCGAAAAAAAAAAGGTGGTGGTGGGGGGGGGCGGTGGTAATACAGCATTTTAAGATTTTTTTAACTTTTGAAGACACACAACACACCCACCTAGCTATTGGTCTGTTTGAAATTCTAATATGTGGTCACTATTACCTTCATATTCTTTGCTTTACAAGAAAACAATGTCCCCATCATTGTCAAGAAAAATGATATATCCAACAGTGTCTCCAGCAAAAGAAGGGCGTCCGTATCCAGATCCATCAACATTTTCCGCTTCTTCTCTCTCCATCTGACTGGCAATTTCTTGATTTCTGTCATTATGATTTTCCATCGATATTACGTCGTCGGCCCAGGAACAGATTTCTCTGATTTGTGGTCACGATTTTCCACATTTCTCAGCTCGCTCCGATTCTCTTTCACAGTTTATTGGATTTTTTGCTTTCCCCGTTTCCCTACTGAATGCTTTCTGATTTCTCTTCTCTCAGAAGATTCTGTATCAGCAGATTTTGATCTCCTGATAACCAAGCCCAGTATTATTATGAAAATTCTTCCATTCGCCTTTGACCTAGCCATTTTTGTTATGATTGCAGTTTGGTGCCAGTAAAGTTGGAGTTAGTCTATTTCCTGTGGTGCAATTCTAAATATGTGATGCCAGACTATCAAGGATAGAAGTACAGCTATTTCTATATATATATGCAACATATGAATGGATGATTATTGGCCAATATTTTCACAACTCATCTTGAAATTGTGGAATATTGTTGAAATTATTCCTGTTTATGTGCATAAAATGCGCAAAAAAACCATTGAGCATTTAAATATTGTCAAAATTTTTTTCTTATAATGGAAAACATTTTTATGATTTTTATGAGCTTGGAAATACCTGTAGTGCTCGTAGAGTTATAAGACAAAATAAATCAACATTATTATTGTACAATGTAGGTACATATACAGCGAGGGTGACTAAAGTGAAAAGAATGTTTGTGACTTATACTTGCTTATGAGCCTTCGAGGACACGCTAAAAAGGCAATTAAACATTAAAAGCTCTTCTTCACGAAAAATTTTCTACATTATCTTAATGCAAATTAGTGGGCATGTTCTCATTTTGCATAAAAATGGCAAGGTTTATAAGATCCCACAAAAATCTAAATTTTACTCGTTTAGGCCTGTGGATGGCTCACCCAACATAAGAATTGATGTATATGTCTCAAGCCGATGTGTACAAGCACCAAATCGAGTCTTTCAGTCCCAGAGGCATTGTGTCAAACATTGGAGATTTTATGGAGAGGAGAGACAAAGTTTTGACGCTGTATATAATCAGGTAAATTACAACCCCCGGTTTGTCTCCATGAAGTTAAATTGAGACATGTTGAACAATTGAATTGAATTTACTAGTTGCACTTCAATTTTCACAAAAATTTTACTTTTTGGCAAAATTGACTTAAACATTGAAGAGACCATCTGATAAAAAAAAGTTACATTGACTCCCTTGCTTAAGAAGAAAGACCCTTATTTTGAACAATTTCTCAGTAACAGACCCCATTTAGTTTTTTTTACTGAAGATCTCCTATGTTGGACACATGCTCTGGGACGAAGACTCCGCGCTCCCAGGTGAGCATTTGTACATTGGAAGATCCATCTATGTCAAGGTCCTTTGTGGGTGTGAGCCATCCACAGGCCCTACCTAAATATAGCATGGACACAAGGTTACAGTATCGTAGTCATGTTATTGTTAAAGTGCCATTGCTAAGTTCAGTGTCTTGTATGTTGCTACGGGCAAGGGCATTCCCAACTTATGTAAGGGCATTATTCCGTGGTTGTCTACCTTGCAAGTTCAAACATGTTCTGTTTTAAAGGCACTATCAGTGATTTGCCAAATCAGGAAAAATAAAAAAAAATATGTCTGTCTGAAACGCATGTGTCGCCTCCTTCATGGTTTGTAACTGAGATGCCTAATAGCCTTTGACCACAACAAATGAGGGATCAATGTGACCACCTATGACTCAAGTTTAGGTTCCAATTAAAACTTCACTGAGGCCAATTTTACATTTTCAGACCCCGTCTTACAATTCGAAACATAAAAACAGCAGGATTTTGACAAATCAACCAAAAAGGACATTAGTATTTGTATTACACGGGCCCCGACTAGTTGACTTTTTCAAATGGATACATTAGGAAAATATCACTTCCCCAAGGAAACTGTGGTAGCTTACCATATTTTCCTTAGCAAGAATATATATTCCACAATTCACAATTATATCCCGCTACTCGAGTCTGCCTCCTTTAAGATACATTACTTCTACTAGAGGAGGAAAAGGCCCGGGGAGCTAGGGATTACTCAGTGAAAGGGTTAGATCAGTGTACCACCGCCACTTACAGTTGGCATTTTCATCCCTTACTATAACAGTGGGTCTTTTTTTGCACCATACTAATTAGAGGTCTTCACCTTCGGATTAGCGTCCTCTTGCCGGGAATGGCAAAGTCCATTTCAAAATTTCTGGGAGACTTTATAAAATCTATAAAGAACGGGCATGCTGTTGGATATGTGTATAGGATAAGGCATGCGTGGAGGTGCATTCGCGGATATAATTGATGGTGGACCATTAATTAACTAAAATATGCATTAGCGGGGCCCACTGTGAGCACGAGGCGCTTTAGCGCGAGTGCTAACAGTTGCCCCGCTATCCCATATATACTTTATTAATGCGTCCAAGATGAAATTAATCCACGAATGCACTCCACTCATTTGGCTTCTGTTATAAACCACATGAGCATTATGGTATTACCCCATCAAAACATAAATAAGATATAATACACTTCTTTTTCTGATATATTTTGGATGACTTTAAAATTTAAAAACTAGAAATTACTGTAGTTCTACGAATATAAAACTATGTAGAATTCATTCATTCTGGGATTTGAAGATAAAACTTAAAATAATTCTAGCCAACCAGAAATAACGGTAGAACTGTCCACAATATTGGGTTGACTAACATAAAGCAGCAGCATGGGATTGAAGTTTGTGAGAAAAGTTATACAATGTAGTAATTGCTTGAAATTCGAGGAGTAGTGACGGTACCAGCCAATAATTAGGTTAGCTTTTGGCATAATTGCCATGATTACAAAGGAACGTAGCGTACGCATAGTCAATAACTACTTACTTCACCAATCGGAGTTGGATGAATTATATAAGCGCAGTCGATTTACATGCTGATAATTCTTCATTAAGTTCTGACTTGTATCGTATTACTTGTTATAGGTCAAATCGGTGTTATTACCCCGCGATTAAAATAGACAAGTGTAGGACCTACTGCGGTATAATTGCTGTTTTAAACACCATAGAAATAAGGATTTCTTATTTTAAGGTATAGACTCTGTATGAGTGTCAATCAGATTCTTTCCCCGTTCGTTAAGCCACATTAACCCTGGGAGTGGTTGTGGGAATGAACGTTCTGGCCTTAGTATTATTGCCGTACCATGGCAAGTGAAATGTTCAAGTGCTTTCACTTAAGGGGGAAGTCAATGCAGGCGTTTGCATGGTGCATTATTAAATTCTCTTGTTTAATAAATATGCACGCTTCATAAGGACAACCCCTGATATGCACGCATGCATATTCAAATTGAGGTAAGCGTTGCATTTGCGAATATTAATTTCATGCGAAAACCACTCAAAAAATAAGCTATAGTGGTTTATGTATGCATAAAAGTATGGGTCACACTTGAATAGCACAAGTACTTTGAGGGGGTAGTAAATTGATTGAATAGCCAATAATAAGGGAAGTTGGGAACTAACACCTTTGCATGAGTGAGGTGACAACGACCTCTCTCTTCTGGTGGGTGTTTTTTTCCCAATGCTACTATATATATGGGGATTTTTTTACCCATTACATTACTCTGTGAATGGGTCATATCATATTTGTGCATATTATTTCTTAAAATATGCTTATCATAACATGGGTCCATTTTTTTGACCCCTTGTAGGACAACCTTGATCCAATTTGGGTGAAAATTACCCCTCCCATCTACAAAAATCTAAATGGACTGGATGAATCGACGACAAGAACAACTAATGGCTGAGCATAGACATATATAAACAGCATGGATGTCTTATTAAAGGAATATCCTGACGGCCACTGAATAGAGTTGGGGATTCCTTGATTTAATCTTCTTAAAGGCTGACTCAGAGATTTTTTGACATATTTTTTTTGTAGTAATAAAAAATAATCATCTAGGACCTAAGATAGTCACCTGAAAATGCTAATTCCAAAGAAAGAGATATATTGGATTTTTCATTTTAATGCAGTAACTTTATGCACCAGCCTCACAGTGCCATAGGATAAGGTGTATAACAAAAATCAGATCCGGAATTTGATAACAAAGTATGTTGTGTTGTGATTTCAATGAAGTACTTCGATTTGAGTTAAGTTATTCCACACAGTGATTATTACATGGACAAGCATTATTAAAAGCAAAAAAACCCGATTTGTTTTGAAAATTGGTGTGCGCCCCTCATCAGAAAATCTCCGAGTCAGCCTTTAATGGCTTGCTAAAAATCATAGCTAGATCCGGGTCATCGATTGGTTAAATGAAAGTCAAATGACATGGTATACTTTCACTTTTTGGCATAAAACGCATATAGTACCTTTTTTGCACGGATTTTATAGTAACTTTCTGGCCCGGGGCTAGTATACCAAATATCTATTGACATGAGAGATCTTGTTAAAAAAAACTATGGACCCGAGGTACACCTGAAATAGTCTATTTTTAATTTATGATGAAGGGGCGCAGCCCCGAAGAAAAATGCAATATTGCAGTCACAGATCGGGGACCATAGTTTGAACAGAAGGCTCGAATAAAGGCAGTCGTATATATGTGTTTATATAAAGCATGAAGATATTCATGTAATTGATGGTGAAAAGATTTGATAAAACGAACGGTAAAATTGAGATTAGCCTAGCAGAGCCTAGCCTACAAACAGACCCAAGCGGCAGTACAATATTGAAGTGTGTCGTTCACACCTACCTTACAGACCTAAACCCCCATCAATCAAAATGGGACAGGCTGTTCTTAATTGTTTTTAGTGTTCAATTTTCATGTCATTTCTTGATCACTTAACAGCTGGAACCTTGGCTGATTTAGCCGTACCGTCACTCCTGCATTTTCGCGTGTATCCATGTTGACAATTTGTTTTGATGATATTGTACACAGGGATGACATGCTGCTAAAATTGGAAGCCGTACAAATATAAATAGTTTTTTGGCGACGTAAATAGTTCTTTTGAGAGCCGTAAATAGTTCTTTTGGGAGCCGTAAATAGTTCTTTTTCTGCAGAATGGTATGTTTATATTTAATCATGTGGTCCACTTTTAACCAATCAATGAACAGAATATATGAATGACGTATATAATAACTTTTTTTGGTATAGTAAACTTTTTGGACTGTATAGTATTTTTCTGCCCTAGCTGTAGTCTCGTTACTGAAGCGGAAATGAATCTATCTTGAGGTTTATAAAACAAATATTAAGGCCTTTATTCTGGGCCATAGTCAAATCTATTGAACCTCGGTGATCTCGAGGACCGTATACTATTCAATGGTATAGTAAATATATCTTTTTTGTAAATGTAAAATATTTGTTTTATACTTGTACCATGCCAGACACAGTAATTACAATGATATTGCACAATGCTCAATATTGAACAAGTGACAAAATTACTTATTGAGGAAATAAAAAAAAAGGCACCGTAAAAAAAAAACTTTTAATAACAAAGGCATTTGGCATAATTGAAACTAAGGAAAGTGGGTTTCGTTCCTTGAATAATATTAAAATAACTATCAAGAACAACTGCTGATTAATATTACAATTTGCTAGCCACACAGGGCACCAGCAGCATATAACCCCACAGAGTTTAACCTGTAGAGCTTTCATTTATCTCTTGGGCAAAGTTTACTTTGTACCAGGAATGCAATTGTTTCATCGATTGCCAGGCAACCTATGATATTGGTAAAACAAATGTCCCTTTGTTAGGGACACGAAATTGAATAATCTTATATCTCTATCAATTAGAAAAGACGTTGAATCTACGTTGTAACGTTGATAAACTAATGTAAATATGGGGAGGAGGGCAGTTTTACCATCAGATGAATACATATTAAAGCAATATTTGAAGAGTCTAAATGATCATGTTTTTTTCTCATAATTATGTGTTTGTGCTCAAGAAATCAGTCGGAACTCATCTGTTACATTACCTCCTTTAATTAATGTCATTTAAATCTATCTTAAAGGAAAACCAGTAGTAGTACAGCGAATAATATTATACAATACTCTATTATTGACCACATACCGAGTGGTTCATAAAAAAAAATGGGCAATTAACAATGAATTACATACATCTAGTGCTGATATGGGCTATTTAAAATCTGCTAGTGATAAACCTGTTATGCCTACGGGCCGGCACGGTGCGTTCATAACGCCATAGGAAATTACACATATGAAGCGTCATGTCGTTTGAAGATGCTAAGACGCCCACTGTGCCATCTGTATCGCATTTAACACAAATAAATATCCCATATACATGCATCAATTTCAAATAGTGCATTGTAGGTTCAAATGTTTTTACGTAATTTTTATGGTTAGTATAATTCGTTTTCCCATGAAAACATTGATATGTGTTCAATAATTGTTTTATAGCATATAGTGTATAAGTCCGGGGTGTCCAACCTTTCTTGGAACTAACCAACGCGCACAATTTAAGTGACAGGAGGAGACGAGATTTTTTTTTAGGATACAAATTTCTCTCTAATTCCCTGGGTCGGTTGTAGACACCTTACGAAACTTTCGAAGGTTTATTGACAAAAACAGGTGCAAAAGAAAACTGCAAAACTTGTTTTGAATTGCCTACTAAGTATCGTTTCCCATAAGAAAACCAGGCTTTGGATTTCTGTCGTGCACGACAGAAACTACTAAATCGTCATCTTATACAAAAGAAGGCGTATTCGGCTTATTCCACTTACCAACAGGTGGCTCTAATATATTGGAAGCATTCCAAATATGTAAAAAACGGTTTCCTTTCGATCTAGTGCGACAAAAATTGGGCGGGGCGCTTCTTTCTGGAATATCCTCATGTCTCTTTAATCATTGCAATGGTGCGCCGTTTTGGGGGGGAAGTGGGGATACGTCTAAAGAAAAATGAGCCAGAGCGTATAGACACTTGTGATAACAAATACAAATTTTGATCCGATTCTGCTCATGCAAAGCAAAAATTATGTATAAGATCCCCCCCAAGTATTTTGCATACAGATATTTTTTTTGCAGATCTTTTCCCAACAAGTTGTATTTGGGATTGTCAAAATTTGAAACAAGCAATGTTCATAAAATTGACCCCAAATATAACCAATTCATTTTATATCTTTGTGAATTTTTATTATACTTTCTTTTCCGCTTCTACGGTAACTCCATTTTCTGATGGCGTTATACTATCTGGGCTCTTAATTCCGGGGGGGTTAACACCAAACACTACTCAATTTTCTTCCAAAATCGTATCTCCTTTTTTGTCAGTACAACATGAAAAAAGTGTCAAAATGTCAAGGGTCCAAAATCATGTGGGGATTCACTATTAGATCATGGGGTTAGTTGATAATCAGGGGCATTTGCTTTTTTTCTTAGCGATTTTTTTTTTAGAATTGGTCTTTGATTGGGTCAGGGGGGAGGACTTGCCAATCTAACAGCAACAGCGAATTCAAAACAGCATCAACTTCAGGGTGCTATCTTTTTCAAAGACTTAATAAAGCAGGCCTGGTCACAAATATTTAATTTAAAAAAAACCAGATGTTTAAAATTAAATCCTTAAATTTGGCCATCCTCCTTTAATCCACTAACCACGACGGATTTGAAGTCAATATTTTTTTTATTTTTTTTATTTTTTTTAGATCTTTTGAACAAAGGTTTAAGAATAAGAGATGATTTTGTAATGTCACTGGGACCGAGACGCCATAGTAAATGGCAACAAAGCAATTCCACCAAATTACCGTTTTGGAAATCCCCAATGAACAAATCGAGCAGATCGTGTCCCTACCCCCGATTGGGGTTTTTCTTTTTTTCAATTTTCTTATTTTTTCTTAATATATAATACAATAGCGGGTCAAGTTTGTTTCACTGAAAAACGGGAAAGTTTGTGTAGTAACTCATGTTTTTAAAAAACTTTCAAACCATCACCCCTTGAAGTCGGAATTTGTTACAATACACTGTTTTGTGTTGACCAATTTCTGAGCATTTCTTGCAAGTGCATTATTTTTTGTGAGTTTTAATTTTGACATTGTAAATTTATTTTTTTAGAGTTTAATATTTCACAGTTGTAAATTTATTCACGACATTCGTGAAAATAAAAACCTTGCAAAAATGTCTACTTATCCAATATTGAAAAAAATCTACATTAGACAATGGCAATACATGCATTAGACTTGTATTCAAATCCGGCATCCATGTGACTCTAGCATCTATGCCAAAAAGTACAAGGCAAGAAATACGGCAATACAATACGATACAGCAGACTAAGTAAATGCTTTGGCTTGTATATCTTCAGATTTGAAATAACCCCCATATCACAGTGGTTTATAAAATGTGAGCACACCACCATTCCCAAACTGTATTTTGGTATGCCATCTTTACTAATACTACTACATACACAAAATACACATTAATTTGGCACTGTTTATATCACGAACATTATTTAGAATAGACCGTGCAAATGACCCATCAATAACATGGAATTTTTGTCATGTGACTGCACAACTCGGACTGCAGTTCACACAACCAAGCAAAGGTTCACAGAGAAAGTCCTTCAACTCGTCTGACGGGGGGTTTGTCCAATTCTTTGCTGAGGATGCAGTAACATTTTGTTATTTCTTATTTGGCATAATGTCATTAATTTCGCAGTTCATGGGTGTCAGATCTTACCTAAGGAACAATTAAATGCATTTTTTGGGTAAAATATTTTTACTACATAATGGGATTTTTGGAAAGCTTCCTAGACATGTTAAACAGGAAAAATAAAAATGATATACTTTTTTTTTTTTTTTTAATTTTTCTTTTTTTATAAATAAAAGTTAAAGGAATTTATTTTTTATTTATAATATTTTTGTTTTTGAAAATTGTCTTATATACCATGAAAAGATATTTTCAACAACACAATTAAACCATTTTTCCACAGAATATTACATATGAACAGGACATGAAACTCATGTGCAATTCACTTCAGGGGCGGATTTAGATGGGGCGCACCCGCACGCTCCCCCTCTATTTTTTTTGCAGAGTACAGGGCGGCGGGCACCGCATAGATTGCTGGGCGCGACTTTTTAATCTAGACGTCTAAAATGATTACCTTTTTAGCACCGGGCGCCATGTCGATCTCTAAGAATGACGGCACAAGGCGTCGGGGGCCCTCTTCCGATCTTCCCCCCACCCCCGCTCTCTAATTTTCGAACTGACTGGAAAAAAATATATATGCATCTACCGGCGAACGCAGCGAGTCGGAATTTGGGCGCCGAGAAATCCTGGTGATCCCGGCCCCTTAACTTTGAAGGTCCAGTGTTCCCTATCTGCTCTATTTTAGAATTTTGGTGCAATTGATACTATTTCTAAGGTATTTGCTTTTGAACAATAGGGAAACAACTTATACCAAGTCCCACATGTGGCTGATGTGATATGATACAATCATAGTAACTGCAATTGTTAAAATAAAATGAAAGCAGATTTGATTCCGTAAAGAGGAACTGTTTTGGTTCCTCATGGATCACATTACATAAAGGTTTCATTTTCATAACATAAGATTCTGTAAGACTTGTTATTATGTGGCCTCTTAAATACTTTAAGACATATCATATGTCCATCTCATCATCTAAAAATCAACAATTCAAGAATTGTACATTCATGTAATGTACATCACACAAACTTAACTCCCCACCAAACAAAATTAGCAAACATTATGAAAGTTGGCCACAAATTTAGTGGCTGTGACTCGTAGTTGTTTCCATATGTAATATTTTGCAAACAGAGGTGATATTGCTAGTATCGTACCTCGTCAAACTTGCAATTTTATGAATAAAAACTTGGAGGTGCATTACAGACAATCTCAGCACCTTTGTTTTTATGATTCCTAAATTATCCTGGAAAGTGTTTACTTTAAAACAAATTTATTCTGAATTTGGCTAAGTTGATGGTTTTGATGTTGTAATCAAAGTTTAAAAAAGGCAGGAAGAAAGATCACTCTGCACTTATGCAATGCTAGTGGTCAACTGACCTGATGATAACATTCTCAACTTTAAATTCTGTCCACTAGAAACAGGTTAACGGACAGCAGAACACCTTTTACAAATTGCTCCTCACCTCATCTATAAAACAAAACACTGGAAAGTAGTCCTTACACTTAAAGGGCACATCCGTGATCTGGCTATATCAGAAAATCGAAAATCATCAAAAATCAGATTTTTGCATGTCTGTTATAGGTTCCTAACATACCCTACGATGATAGGACCAGAAGCACCCTAATAAAAGGACAAAATTCTGATATTTTAGGCATTGGTGTCCGTTCGGCCACTTCCTACAGAACAAACAACAAAAACACGTATTGAATGGAGATCGTATTATTGAACACTGCCGTTTTCTCTTCCTTGTCTCTGTCAATTCTTCAGTTTGGAAAAGTACTTATGAGAATTCTACATGCTTTTTTTTCAAAAACCGTATTCTTCACTGACTTTTAAGGCTCTTCTGCAAATTTTC
>JAMKCH010037976.1:0-61583 GCA_023653785.1 Ophioderma brevispina | reverse complement strand
CTAATGAACAGCAGTAGTGGTCAGAGCTCAAATACTGATATGTCTTCAAATAATTCAGACCCAAATAGTATTGTTTCCAAATTCTATTCTAGAATCCCGAAAAAGTACATTTCATAAATCCCACGCTGTACATCATATATGTCACAAAATGTGAGAGCAACTTGCCCTTTTGACATTTTAATCAAAATTTGTTCCCATATTTTATTTTTGTAATGCAATATTTTTGTAAGATAACTACAGATAGCCATTGCAAAAAAGGCTTCTGAAAAAATAAAATGTCGCATTAATCCACTTGAATTTAAAAGCCTTAATTATCGCTCACCTGTCGACATTGTCTTGAAGTTTAGTGTACCGAGTATTGTCTCTCTAAACAATCAATAATCTCTTTTGCATTGTCAACGCAGGGACAATCTTCCTGTACCATGGAATCCCTTGCAAGGTTCCCCAGAAAAGTTTCCGTAAATCCATTTGGTGCAAAAATGTTTCTTACTACGTCAAAAGTGTCCAATTGACACGATGGAAAGATTGCAAACAAGGCTGATTCGCTTTTTACCCCAATTTTCCCTCCAAAATGTTTCTTATGAGGGGCACTCTCTTCCCTGCCCCCTTTTGGTTTTGTCATAAGTTTTTACACATGACAATCACACATCTAATGTTTCAAAATGGTACTCTTATAGTTATTAACACGCAAAATTGCGATACACAGCAAGGCAGTAAACAAACCAGTCCCTAAGAAACGAAATTCCCTTTAAAAGGGAAGGAAAAGAATCCCGCAGCGCAGCAAAAACCCTTTCAATAAGTGTTGTAATTCAAACATTGTTTGATAACACAACTTGTCTAGTTCTTGTGGAATCGAGCAAAGGACGAGTCAAAAGCTTCTCTATACTACCTTTAAGCACCCCTCCCCCCTACCACCCCCATAATTACCCCCCTCACTCACCCCCCGTCCCATGTCACCACACCACACCCCCCCCCTTCACTCACCCCACCCCCACCCCCCACCCCACTCCCACCCCTCAAAAAGATCTTACTGTTGGTTTACATTGACAGCTGCTGTTAAACCTGGTTCATGATATAACCTTTATAAACTTATTACACGAAGAAATCTTTACCATCAGCCCATCCAAAAGAAAATGTAGGGATAACAAAAAGTACTGTTTTACAAAATTATTTTTTCATACAATGCTTTCTTTAAAAGCTGGAAGATATATTAAAAAATGTTGGTGGATGAATCTACAAAAACCCTAAAACTGGCACTTTATTTAATTACATATTCGTCTTACTTGGTACTTGTTTGAAGCAGTACAATATGGATACTTACAAAACTGTAACCATTTTTTTTTAAATTTAAAATGGTATCACAAGAAGTGGGTCTACATTTCAAAAGGTCAGTAACACAAACATGTTTGTAACTCCATTTTTTCACAAAAATGAGATCTTGAACTTGGTATCAAAATAAAGAGAAAACAAAGGCTCTCCAGGAAAAACAAAGACATTAGTTCATCCCCATAGGTCAATGACTAGTGAAATGGAGACTGGACTCCCTACATAAAAATGGTTAAAACCATTGAATACCATTAAAACCAGTTTAAGGGCCACTGTATTGTACTAGTAATTCCTGTCTGTTTGGGAACTGTGGACAAAAAAACACAAAATTGACAATTCTTCCAGAGCAGATTGAATCTGTGCATAAAATTAGGCACACATAATACATATAATAGGTCAATTATTCAAAATCCCATTTTTTTTAGGTTGGAGGAATGAGGCTGTGGATCACCAAATGACCTTGTAAGGCCCAAGTGCTCATTGATACATATATTTTAGCATGAGGGTTTCTAAATGAGATAAAATGGAGATATATCTTTCTATTACTGACCCCTCGATTTGACGGACTTTTGTTTCAAGATTAAATGTTCAAAACTAAGACACTAGAATTATTTCAGCTTTGAAACATGTGCAATTTTTAAGGTTAAAGAAATATAATTGTGTCTCAAAGCCCTGAGAAAGGATTAGGTGGTGGAAGGGCACCACCCAATCGGAACACTTTCTTAGCCTCAATAAATTGACAATTTTGTACAATGCACCACAAGGGAATGTTATTCACATTATGAATAAATAAAATAACAAGATTACAGCTGAAAATTAAAACATTACCATAATCATCACATTACTCACCAACCCTTTTTCCATTTAAGTCACTTTTAAATATTTTATGCTATATGTACATAATATAAAACCCATTCCAGCATACAAAATACATTTTTGGCAAGTTTTTTCTCAAAAATTGTTCACGATGTAAAGTAAAAAAGGGAAGAAAACTTGACATACTTCACATCAACACATATCACTTGCGCATCATTCATCAGACTTATTGACATTAAATTTCAGCTCATTTTCGTTGTACATTTGACTTCATAGAATCTCAATATATCAATAGATACATATTTTCATGTGGTTCGCTATGAAAAAAGATTTCTTTGTTGGCCTTACCTGACCCTATTAATTTTTGGTGACTTTTTAAAGCTTGGGCTGGAAAAAGCACCCAATTCAAGATCATGTTTATTTTCCTTTACATAATTGTACAACAACAAAAAATGGACCTTTCTAATCTGTTGATTTAGAACCCTGCCAGGGCCTTCACCCCCTGGATCCCCTCAGTCTGTATCAACCCATAACCCCCCCCCCCCCCCCTTTTTTTTTTTTTTTTTTTTCAGCAGTAGTCTATAAAATAACAACTGCCTTAAAAGTACTGTTTAAGCTAAAGTGTGTTTATGACATAGCTTCTATCCATTTTTATCAACCTAGAGCTCCCAATACTTTTCAAATTTGTTTCATTGCACAAAACTATAAGTCCATTCCAACAGAAATTTCAAGAATTTTTTGAATTCTTGTCATTAATTGAGCCATGTTGGCAGACAAGAATCAGATAGACACATTCCAGGACTACAATACATTCAGCTGTCAGTAATTCTTATATAAATGCTATACATAGATAGATTGACAGCTTAAGTAGTCCAGCCATGTATTCACCTGTAGGGCCATTCTCCGTTAAAGTGTTCAGGTTTGGTCTCAAAAATGACCAAATATCAACATTAACGAATTCCTGGAAATCATTAAAAATCGTAAACTTTAATATTTTCAGAATTCGGAACAATGCATGGGTGATCTTAAAAAAATATCCGATTTTTAGTATATTGCCTAACGTTAACATTTAAGTAACGTATCTGGGTAATGTATCTGGCCGGCCTTTTTCTTCAGCGTGCCGTTCTTAATAAAAGTACATGCTTTACCGACTTAATCTCTATATCTTATCAGGTATTACCATCATACTAAAGCATGGTGTGGTATTTGACTTTATATATCACGGTGTTTAACAAGTGCGCAGCGTGAGGTAGGATTTCTTTCATTACCAGGCCTGGAAATTGTTACTTCAAAACCAGATTTTTATGCAAAACATGTATAATATAACATTGACATGTGCTTGATTTATCGGATATTGGAACATTCTTCTACCGTAATGTTTGGCAATTTTGTATCAATTTGAATTATGGTAACGTATCTGGCTGCAATATTGGCGACATGCTCTCAGAGAACTCTTACGAGACTTTAATAATCCAATATTATCGTGTTTTGAACTTTATAATTAAGGCATATTAGAGGCTGATTAAAATGTCATGTTACCTGAATATGGTCAGAATTAAATCTAAGGATGAAAAATACAACAAAATCAGTAAAAAAAAAAAAAAAACAAGAGTTAGGATATTCAGCCTTCCTTATTGCTTGAACTTTTTGCCGGTTACAAGTCTAGCCCACCTTTCCATTTGAAAGCATTTGAACTCCAGTATAATTTATAAAATAAGCAATTCATTCTAAACGAGCAAAACAGCCTTTAAACTGTGTATGACTGACGAGCGGAACACGAAAAATGGTTTTTGAACACTTTATCAAAGAATGGCACTGTAAATATCAAAACCAAATGTTACACATGGGATTGACAGCTTAATGTTACAGTAGTCCTGGAACATGTACGTTGTTGTATCTTGTCAGCACTGTGGACGGGACCGATATCTAATTATCGGTCATATTGAAGTTAGACATAAAACCATTCAGATTTGGGTCTGATCAGTTGGAGATGCGCCTTCCACATGCATTTTGCAAAAACACGAAATTAAAAACTACCTGCTTTTGCCACTCTTTCTAGTTGATTGCCATTATTTTCCTATTATTTTTTGCTTACGGAACTGTTTGTATTTTTTTTTTGATTGTGCGAATTTGCTATTCTTGCAAATTGAACCATGTTAGGCCAATATATTAAAACTGTCAAGCAGTACAACGTGGTTTCTTTCCTGAGATCTCTAGCCGACGGATAAAAGTATATGGTGACACAAATCATTTTGTGAGCATTCAAGATCCTTACATTTTTAATTCTGAATGAAACCTCTTCTAAACATAACTCTGCACACTGCACTAGTCTAAACATCAGAGGGGAAATATTAAAAAAATGCCAACATTATCCCAAGGCTTCTAGATATACCCTGTGAAGTAAGCTATATTGTTTTTTCAAGAAAACATTTCAACAAAAGGCACACACGTGGGAAGCTCTGGGCCAGCCTTGCAACTCGGAGACCAAAAATGAAAACATACCATAACCCAAAATAGATCTCTTATCATATGCCCGGTACAATACATACAAAAGTGTTTATAAAGGCAAATTAAGTTGAATTACTATTTAATAATTAGAAACACTGCACGATTCAGGGACCCATGGCAGAACAGAAACATTTTATTTACAGGCAATCGGCCAAAAAATTCTTACGTTTATGCAACTTTTTTTTGTATTTATTTCTTTTTTTAAGTGTATTTTACGTTTTTAATACCATAATTGCCCGAAATCCTATGCCCCACTTTTCTGATGAAAATCAGACGACATGCAACTTTAGTGCACCAAAGGTCCCAAATCTGTGCTCACTTCAACACAATGTAGAATAATTCTGACAAGAGTCCCAATTACGCAATGAATGATACCACCATGAATATATCTCTGCTTTCCCGTGCCATTTTTTTATTTTCTTTTTGTTTTACCCATTAGGACTGCAACCATTCATGATTTTTTTTATTACCAATTCAAGTTGAGAAAAAAAGTTTGGGTACCTTAATCCACCTCCAAATGTAAACATTTCCTGAAATTTCCGGAAAACTTACATCTCTGAAAAATATAGCAATTAAAAAAAAAACATTTTTAAAAACAAAAATTTTGTGGAAGACAAAGTTGTAATTTAATTAATTGTTCAATCACGATTCCCAATTCCCACATTTCCCGCAATATAGATGTAGTGATTTTACAATTAAAATCACTCACTAGATTGCTCTTCAAAATAAATGCATGCAGCTACTGAAAATCTATATAATTTATGCAACCTAATTTTTCACTATAAACCACTCCTTGTTTGGATTACACAGTAGTATGGGCCCTGTGAAGTATTGGTTATTTTTATACTAAACATATGTTATATTATGGCTCACAAAGTGGACTTTGAATACCTAGCAGTTAAAACTGGAATACAAAAAATATAAAATAGGGGTAACAATCCTCTTTAGAATAGGGTATGGGGAAAATTGATGCATTTTGTAAACCACAGTTCAAAACTGTTTACATGTTTTTGGGGACTTGACTTTTTTTTCCTTCCAGAGAATGCAAATTAAAATTTGAGTCACCTTTTAGTAAGCAAAGCTTGATCACATCATTATTGCTTATATTCTTTGTTTTCCCTGTTTTTCCTCAGGATTAAATCACCCCCTTCTATGCCTATAGCTTTGGGTTCTGTGTAATCTTGAATCAAACCCCCCATTTTTGAACAAAAATAAAGCTATACCACAGCTGCCTCTAACCAAGGCTAATGTTTCTTCAAATAAATATATTTAGGTTTTAATAGGAATGGACAAACGTAACTTATTACTGAACTGTGACTTCTACCTTTCCTGACCTATGACCTGTGCATTGTCGTGCAACCCTCTACTCCCTTCCATGTATCTTGCATCACTTGTCTAACAGTATCTTGATTGTCGTCTTCCATTGCACTGTCTTCCATATCATCCTCCGGAAATCTCCAGGGAACCTTCACTTCCCAGGCTGTCTTGACTGAGTGTCGCGCTTGTGTTTTTCGCTGCGTGCGCTCTGTCCGTCGTAGGTGGGAGGGCGTTGGCATAGTCTAGGCCGTTGTGTTTGATGAGCAACCAGCAGTTTCATGAGTTTGGGGTCAACAAAGGACTTCACCCTCTTTGGGCCTTTGAATATAGTAACCACAACTATTTTGCTCCCTGTAAGAGAAACATAATTCTGGCATAATGTGCGGCTCAATCCCCAAGGGGTGGACCCAGGGTTTCTCAAACGTGCCCATACCATGAAGGATACCAGTTTCCCCCTTTCAGTTCCTGTACTTGTTCTTTGCCTACGCATAGCTCTGAAGGTGGGTATATGTATATCTGCCCATATCGCTACTTCATAACTGGACAAGAGTATAGTTCCCTTTATTTGTATGTATATGGTATTTCAGAAATAGTAGGAATCATTGAAATGTGATGTCCAGAGGGTGTTTTGAATCAATCCCATAAGGCATTGTACTGTGCCTATGTAACTGTATGTACTAAACCCATGTCAGTACTTAGGGATAGAAGCTTTTCCAAAAAGTTTCAAGTATTAACACTTTCGAGGCCTAAAATGAGCAAAAAATATTTCAAAAGTTTTTTATGTGATATAGGATTTTTTGTGTTATCCCAATTACCAGTCATTGAGGTGAAATTTCCCAAAAATGGTGCCTTGTGGGATTGACCGAATACATCCTCTGTGTGATGATGAGTGCCCGCCCCCCTCCCATGGTCTAAACATCATCAGTGGCATCAACATTCCCCGGGGAGGGGGGGGAGTAGAACTACGGAAAAAGCCAGTCCTTAATTGGGGAGGTTAGAATAAATTGGCCGTATAAAGGCCTATATGGAGAGTGGTCATTTTTAAACGCCAGTGGGGGTAGGAAATAATGAATTCAACTTTTTTCGGTCAAAAATTTTGCATTCCTTCATTTCCATTTAAAAAATTGCACTCCCCCCCCCCCCCCCCATTTTAATGAAATTACGTCTTTTAAAAAACTTATATTCCCCAGCTCTTCTTGATGAAATGTTCCTGTTACCCTCTTTGCTCACAAAAGTTTTTGGCATTCCCCCTCCAAATTCCCATGTTATTTTCACTTTTAAAGACTTTCTGTAGCAAACAAGGTTTCAACTATTAGGGTTCGTTTTGAAATCACTACATATGATGCATATAATTGATGATTTGAAATCTCTCACTCTCAATGAACCTTTAAAATTGCTGGTGTTAAGAGAGGTTTTCAAATATGAAAACTTACGGAATCCAGTAGGAGAGATCCAGGATCGCCCTGATGATGGAGGAAATTGAAGCGGGGGGTATTGAACTGCTCTTGGAGACCTCCAACTGCCATCTTCACAGACTCTTTCTGAGGAGGAACACGCACTTGGGTAGGTGGCTTGGGTACTGCGGGAAGCAGGTCACAACCTGGAAATTGAAAATTGGAAAAAAGCGGGTAAACATCATATAAATTCTTGCTATAGTCTAAAATATCTTGAAAAGTGCAGCCTTTTATACAAATTTCACATAGCTTATTTTTAGACTTAACAGGGGGCGGACCGAGATTTGAAAAACGCCCGGGAAAAACGTCAAAATTACCGGGGGGCTGAAAGTCTAACTGTCCAAATGGCTGATTTTGCAGATTTGAAGAATTCCGGAGGGCACAACGCGCCACCTCCGCCTTCCCGCCCCCTCCCTAGATCCGCCTGTTAAAGGCGGGGGACCTAATCATAGGTCCATTTTTCATATGGGGGATGATGGACATTTCCTCCCTCACTGGAGCTTATCACCAAAACATCTGATTACCACTTTTGAGTTAAATTTGGTCCTGCTGTTTCAGGGATAGAAAAAATGTGTACTCATCAATTGGCCCCAAAGGAACAGGGCCCATGATTGTTACACAGTATTCTATGGGCTTACCAAATCACATGTTTAAGCTCTCACTTATATTTCAAAATGGTTTAAATTTCGGCATAAAACATTACAGATAGGGCTTTGAGGTGAAGGTCACTCAATGAAGATAAAAACTTTACAAAACATACAAATATTTCATAAATTTTAAAATTTTAACTTTTATCTAAAATAGTAATGCATTAATTGAAAAACCAATTGTAATTTCCAACTGCCTTTTGACATTCTAAAGATGCGATTTTTAACATGGCAGCGATTAGGATTATCGTAAATACCCGTTGTATCTTACCTTCTTGGCGGTTGCTTTCTACGGCGACGACTCAAACCTATCCATCAGCCTCCATCTTGCGTATCCTCTCCATAGCGATCTTGTGTAGCTATGCTTCTCTGGTTGCGAGTTCTCTCCGACATGAGGGCGCTTTATGATAAGTTTTTGCCGGACTTCTCAAAAGACTTTTACCACCTGGTCCAGCTCTGGCATCACAACCTACAAAAACATGACAACAAGTATACCCCCTCCCTTCACTGTCACTAGTTTAGCCCAGTTAAGAAGCTGTGTGAAACAAATTATTTACTAGAAATACTGGGGAACCATTACGCATCATTGGTACAGAATGTACCTTAGGTAACTATTGGTATGGCGTGGTTTTCCTTTTGGTTTGTCCAATAAACATTCAAAACTTGAGTAGGTGTTTCTACAAGAATACAACATTAAAGAGCAAAATTTAGGAAAATATGCATCTTCAGAGAATCTCCTCATGCCCCTTAAAGCTACACATCAGTGATTCACCCAAAAGATTCAAAATATGTGAAATTGTAGAATAGCTTATATAATTGAAAGACAGGTCTGTAGAATTCTCAAGTTATTTTTCCCAACTGAAAACTTAACAGAAAAGGAAAGAAAAAGCCGACTCAAAGAATAATCTCCATTCAATTACCGTGTGTAGTAAGGTCCGTACAGAGAGTAATTGGACTAAAATGTAGGGATTTTGTCCTTATTAGGGTTGCTTTCAGTCTAGCACTTGTAGGGTAGTTGCGACACCTATATTGGTACAGAAATGCAACAATTTGGGATTTTCTGATTTAGCCAATCCAAATGATAGTGCTTTTAAGAAAGTATTTGACACAATGATCTTACATGATTCCATTGCGGGTCTTTCCTTTGGTTGGTTTTTCCAATCTTTTGAGAGTAGTAGCACAAAGCATTGCATCTTTCCCCTGATCTCTTCTGGCCCTCGCTTAGGTTGAAATGCTGGAAACTCGTTCGCGTACTTTTTGCTATCTGGAAGGAACATGTGAGAATCACCAATTAGCTGCCAAATATTGCACATAACTTAGGAATTGATGGTTTTTCCTTAGTGCATGTTTTTTCAAATTGAGGATTGGGCTCATGATGTTTTTCCTTACCAAACAATTTTTTTCATGTAAGGTTCTTGTCAAGGATGGAAGTGATATGCAGCAAACTGATTTTAACAAACTTAACCCTCTGGGCACTCATGTCCTGACTAAAAGCCGATATGGTTGGTTTTTCATATTGTCATATGAGGGCCATACGCCAGGATTTATTGGGGGGGTGGCAGGACTTCAAAAAGGTGGACTTTTTCAAAAAAGTGGACTTCCACACCCCCTAAAAATGGTCATTTTCAGTTGAACATTTCTTCACCAAAAAGTGGGACTTTCTGTCAAAATGTCTAATTGTGGACCTTTTGATCAAAAATTAAGCAAAAAGTGGACCTTTTGCCACTCCCCCTCGCCCCCTCCGTCCCCCCACCCACCCTCCCCCAGCCCCCGCCTGTGTCGGGCCTGGATATATGAGTAATTAGCCAATCAAGGAAAGATAAGGAAAACGCATAGGAAGATAAAGATTTGATGAGTTATCAAATTTTATAATATGTAATGCCCTACAGGGGCACTCAACTTTTTTCTTTTTTAGGCAAGGATGTGCGGCCCCCATTTCCAAACTTACAGTCTTGGGAACTAATTTTGTCTCTAACAGTAGGGGCACTCAGGACTCAATTTGAGACATTTTACATGCCTTTGACCTACAATTTGGCCAAAATTTAGCTTCTGAAGCAACAATTTGACCCAAAAGGGTTAACTCAAAAGAGATGAATAATTGGGGTTATTGCTTGAATTGCTTGAGAGGTCCTAAATAGGGGGGGGGGGGTCTTAAGGGCTGCACATACCCGTACCCCACTTCCCTATGTCAATGCCCCAACTCTGAAGCATGGTATAATAAAAACTAGATCAGGTCTAATTTGATTGTAGGCTCAACTTTAGGGGGGGGGGACTGCATTATTACATCCCATTTTGTTCACATCTCTCCCAGCAGTTCCTAAGGCCCACGGTTTTGATTGAATGGGTGAAGGCATAAGTCTAGTTCTCAAAGTCCCCTTTTGAGAACATTTTTGCCTTTTTTTCCCCCCCAAGCCGGCAAATCTAAAAATTGAGTTCCCAAGCCATTTCAGAGACAAAATCAGTTCGCAAGCCCCCAAGTTCAGAAACTGGGGGCCGGGACATCTCTACACTAAGAAAAGTGAGCTCCCCCCACCATGGGCTCAAACTGGGGAGAAGAGATTACCCCCTCTCCCCCTTGCAGCAGCATTGTTCTACACAAAATATCAGCCAGAGACACCTGTGATCTGGAGCTGATGACTTTGCATCTCAGATACAGCAGCCATTACTGCTACGGTAGATCTTAGGTCTGTGTGAAGGCAAAACAGGGCGGAAGCAAAAACGTGGGGAAAGTAACAAGGAATAGAAAAGAACACAGAAAAGAAGGGTGCACAGGTATGGTCGACATAGAAGGCAAGCTGCAGCACAAGCTAGTCAAGGACACATCTGGACAAAGGCACACGCCAGATCTGAAAGGAAAATTTAAAACAAAAGCATTTATAATGCGTAAAAGAGAACTTTAAAGGTAGGGATATTATTTTTTTCATAGCATACTCATGTAAGTGCAACAAGGTTGTATGCACAATAGCTCTGCCATTGATACACTGTGTGTGCCAATTGTATTATCAGGTGCGGATCCGGGCGGAGGGCGCTCGCCTCCCGGATTCTGCAAATTCTTGCAAAATCAGCCCTTTGTTAGCTAATTTTGGACAGTTAGAGCCTTTCAGCCACCGGTAATTTTGAAGTTTTTCAAATTCCGGGATCGCCCATTGATGTATTAGGATTAACTCAATTATCTTTCCTTGACGTCAGTGGCTCTTGAAATGAGTTCTTCAGGCAACTGTCACCTGAAACATTTCAAGAGCTCGACCCATACCATAATAATATGTGTGATGGGAATTTCTAACAAATGGCAGCTATTGCACTTACGACCACAACCTTTTTGCACTCGCACGGCGATCTACTTTGCATGTAGGCATATTACTAAAAATAGCAGATTTCAAATTTTGAGCTCAATTGCTTCAGTAGTTTGGATATGCAAACTAGGTTTATGAGGAAAAATGTGAGCTTTCTTTGGATATCAAAGTCATACCAGAGACCACATGACACACCCAGGAACTGTGTGTCAAATGATTCTAATTAGACATGGGAGCTAAGGGGAAAAGCCCGAGGGGAAAAGTCCCAGCCAGACCCATTGTCCCCCAATTCTGTCTTCAAGAAATTTTGAGGAACAATGCATAAAAAATAGCAATTTGGCCTAATTTTTTTCTTTTCAAAACCCAAACTGGTCCTCAGAAAAAAAAATCTGGCTTTAATGACAAATTGCATCTTGCCAATCTCTGCACCTCCAACCCTCCATCATTCAACCGATAATATTGAACATTTTAAACAAAATAAACATCAAGCAGTACTTTATAGCTATAACACTTTGAAATGTTGTACTAAAATAGAATGCATTGTCATGCACTCTGTAGGCCAGGTGTACAATATATCAAAAATTTACTGATCTGTTAAAACTGGTCATGTGATAACTCTGTGCTTTCTTTGAAACTATGTAGGCAAACAAAGCCAAAATAGTTCATTCTTCTTGACAGGGCTGAAGCCCTGAAGGGCCCTCAAGATATTTCAAGGGTCACACTTTATTAATTCTTGTTGAACAAACTGATTTTTTCCAACAAAAAAGGACAGTCATGCTGTATATCGTACATTCACTGGAGCATGGATGCTAACACTCAACATGCAACCTTCTTGAATACCGTAGTTGGTGATGTGAGGGCCTGGTCTTGTTCACTGATGTTAAGAAAGAACATTTCAGTACATTTGTTTTAAAGAGTTAAAAAATTATAAAAAAAGAAAAATTAAAAATAATAAAAGCAATTTTAATCAAAATTACATTAAAAGCTGAGTGAGACAGTCCTGATCTGATGGGTTGGTTCTCCTTGCTTATTATTTTGAGTGGTGGAAAATTCCCCCCCCCACCAATCAATATTAAGGACCACAGTTTCTTGTTGAAACAGTTGGTAAAAGAAGAACTTTTACCTATTATAACCACAAATATACCTCTAAATACAACCAAAACTCGTATAATACTAAAAAAAAATTGAGATTCAAATTTAAAGCAAGTCTCCACCTTTTTTGGAAGTGTCAACAAAAAATAAAACAGTCTTTCAAAAAGATGCCAATATTGGTCAGCTACCAGCGGGTCATCTGAGACTAGGTGTAGGATTTCCACCTATTAGGGCTCAATTTCCAAACATGGGTAAATACCATAAACCCGATGCATGCTGAAGTCAGTCATTCGTAGTAATAACCAAAATATTGAAGGGTATTGTAGTGAACCAGATAAAAAATATTCAAATTTTGGGCACTCTTAAATTCCACTACATCCCCAAACAGTACTCACTAAAGCTAGGGTATTTTAAACATGACCATTATAGAAATCGGTGACCGGGCAAGTACTGAACTCCATACCTTTATCCCAAATCTACTTTTGCATTTGTAAAATGGTAGTGCCATGTTTGGGATAGGGATAGTGTATAGTGGAATTAGTATTAGCCATTAGAAAGGAGAGTACTAATCAAAATACACGCACACACAAATACACACAGGGCCGTATTAAGGGTTGTTATTTGGGGGGACTTCGAAAAAGTGGACTTTTTTTCGAAAAAAGTGGACCTTTAGTTGTAAAAGGGACCTAACCCCCCCCCCCCCCCAAGTAAAAAACGTCCTTTGGGGACTTTTTGAAACATTTCATACCAAAATGTGGACTTTCTTGTCAATATTCTCTAAATTTTGTGACCTTTTATAAAAAAAAAATCATCAAAAAGTGGACCTTTTGCCCCTTTTGTGGAATTTGGGGGCGTGCGACTGCCTGAATACAATTCAATTCCAATTCAATTCAATGTTATGCCGCAGAAAAAATATCGAACGTGACAGGAATGTATGTAATACAGTATAATATGATAATATTACATAAAGTAGACAATTTAGACTGTACCTAGAAAACTGGTGTGAGGGATATGAATGATATGCTAGGACCAGTAATGGACCAACCCGATAGGGCTTCTTCTTATGGTTAGTGCTGGCCCTGTAATACATACAAGTAAAATATATACTCAATATTACAATAATTAGACAAGTAAGAGGTGATATAGAAAATTTAATAGGTAAATAAACATAACAAACAAACAGAGACAAAACCACACAAAAACAAACAATATCTAAGCTAAACAAACACTGAAAGGGAAAAAGGGATACGCGAAATTGGAAAGAGGAGCGACTAATATCAACATGTCTTGCTGAGGGATTAATTAATATTTCGAATGAGGAAGCAGAGATAGAAGAGGTAAAGGGAGGAAAAAGGGTAAGGAGGAGAGATAGAAATAGGATGAAGAGAAAAGGTGAGAGAACGAAATAAGGGGGACTTGGGGAGAAATTTAAAAAGAATTGTTAATGGTTGAGAAATGTTTATTCAGATGAGCTTTAAAAGTATTTTTGTTTGTAATTGTGTGATGGATTATGGAAGATCATTCCAACGTTTTGCGCCGTGATACTGAATAAAGTGCTTTCAGAGGAAGAGATTTTGGGAGGGGACGATGAAGTTTGTCGGCTTGTATGGTATTATAGCTGTGGAGTTGTCGGTTTGTGGTAAAGTAATTACTGACGTTCGGAAAGGGGTAAAATGATTGTTGTGGTAGTCAACAGGAAGAGCGCTGTTGAAGTTGTTGAGGTGATCTAGTTTAAGTGTTTTCGGTGTAGTGAAATAATGGCACAAAGTGTGAGTTTTCTGGGGGTGAGTTTGTGATAGTGCGAATGGCCCATTCTGTGGAATTTAGTTTGGTGGGTCGTGAATGATAGTTGGGGGCCCATATGATGTTACAGTAGATAAGGTGTGGGAGAACTAGTGTGTTGTAAAGTGATTTTAAGGTGGTAGTCTGGAACGGTTGGGTTTAACTCGGTAGATTGTACCAATTGGTGAGCCGCTTTGTGTGACCGAGTGATGTGTTTAATTTCCATGTTAGTTTGTCGTCGATTGTGATGTTAAGGAATTTGGTTGAGTGTACCTTGGAGATTCTCTGGTTATCTATTGTTAATGTTTGGTTGGATTAGTGTTGTGTGTAGGGAAAAGCATGTTGTAGTAGTTTTAAACATTGAGAGAAAAGTTTGTTAGCCCGAAATTAAACCAGTCAGTGATTTTTGTAGACAGTCGTGTTCATGTTGTAAAAGGCATTAAGGTTAGGTTGAAAGAAAGAAAGAAAAATGTTTGTTGTCATCTGCAAATAAGATTAGTTTAGTGGTTAGAGATGTTCGTGATTGCATTTCATGTAACTGATGAAAAGTAGGGGTCAAGGATTGAGCCTTGCAGGGACGCCAACTGTGATAGGTTTGATGGATGAGGCGGTGGAGAGGTACGTATAGACTGATTGTGAGCGGTAGTTAGAGTAACTCCTGAAACAACTCTAAGGCTACTCCCGGACACCGTAAGATAAAGCTTGTGAATGAAGAGATGTGGTGGTCAATGGTGTCGAAAAGCCGTGGAGAGATCCAGGAATACCCCCATGGGGTGGAGTTTATTTTTTAGTGCAAGGTTGAGGTTGGGTTTTGGGGGGTTAGTAAGGAGTGCCATGTAAGTCGGCGTTTGGGCCTAACAACAGTAATGTTCATCGACAAGAATGTTGTGCTGTTAAAGATGTGTAGATAGACGTGTGTACCTGACTTTTTCAAGTAGTTTTGAAAAAGATGGTTTAGTAGAACAGAAATGGGCCGGTAATTTGCATGTTATGTGGCATCTTGTTTGTAAAATAGGAATTGAATTGGCTATTTGAGGTGATATGGGAAGGTTTACGGTGAGAAGTGGATTGGTTTTAAAATATGTGAATCAGAGGCGAAATGATGTTATCATATGATTTGGTGGAATTCCCAGATCTTACAATCTGTCGGTACCCGGCACTTTTACCAGGTTTTAACAGGTTGGCGAATATAGTTTGTTGACATTTCATAAACAGTAACTGGATTCAGGAACAATGAGGTGAATGTGTTTTTTGGAAGGTGTTTGTTAAATGGGTTACTTGAGGGTGGAATGTTGTTAGTAAGTTTTCTGCCCAGGGGTAGTGAAGTGATCGTTGAATGCGCTGGCTATGTCAAGCGGGTCAGTTATCTTGCTTATTAGTATGAGTGAAAAGTCAGGGATTTGTTTAGTAGATACTTTCCTGCCTAAAATTGGTTAGGAGATGTCCAGGTTTTGGTGAAGATCATTTTGAGTTTCTTGAATTTGTTCTGTGTGGTGTTTTTCTTGGATACGAGAATAATGTGAGTTAATTGGTTTTTGTATTGTTTGTATTGTTGTTTGGTTGATGGGTTTTCTTCAGGTATTGTTTTATAGAGGCCGTGATTGTGTTTGATTGACTTGGAAAATGGCTGTTGTCATCCAGGGCGTTTTATGGTTACGATTGTTAGGGTATCTTTTGTAAGGGGAATGATTCGTTGTACTGTTTGTATAAGTTGTAATGAAGTTGCTGTACGCTATGTTAGGGTCCTTTCTCTGTGAGTATATGTTCCATGATTCAGGTGAGTCTCGGTAAAATGTGCGAATGTTATGATCTCTGTAGTCACGTTTAGTGATTGTTTTTTTTGTGGCATGCTTATTCTTAAGTGATGTAATGAGGCATATGTGGAAGTGATCTGTAGTGTCGTGACAATATCCCTGGTGTGGCAGTCGTGTCAGTGGAGTTGGTGTTAAGGTATCAATGAGCGTGGCTGTGTTATGCGTAATTCTTGTAGGTCTGTTAATGTTAGGGATATAGGAGTTTGCAGAAAGGTGATGTGGGACTAAGTCATTAATGTGTGGAGGGTGGAATAATTTGAGAAGAGAAGATTTGACATAAAGTCACGACAATATACAAATCACGGTGGTTTTATTAGTTCAGTGAGAAGCTGTCGAAGTATGTTAAAATTTTGGATTGTGGTGCATGCAGTCGGTAAATAACTCCGACAGTTATGTGGTGGGGTCGTATGTTGGTGTTTTGTTGGTTGTTGAATGTTGAGTTCGATGAAAAGTGAGTAAAATTTCTGGTTTGGTGTCTATGTGTAGATTAATTTTGTTTGAGAGGTGATTTTTTATGTAAAGACACCTCCCTTTCCTCTGCCAGTGAGTGATCCTGGAATGTACGTGTAAACCATAAAGTGAGGTGGTGATTTGGTGGTCCAGTAAGCCTGTTTCTGAAAAATGTTAAGACAGAGAAAGAGTGGGGTTGAGGTGATCAGGGTAGTTAGTGATTCTTCATATTGATTTTGTGATACTAGGCAGTTGAAAGGAATATGGAAAATGAGTCGTGGCTTTTGATGGGTTTATTAGTGTGTTAAAGCTGACGTCAGTGTGATAGCGGGAGTCAGACCCAGAGTTGTTTGTGGGTGTGGTGTGACGGATGGGTGGTCACATGGTTGAGATGATATGGGGTCTGTGAGTTAACGGATTGATGCAAAGGGAATAGTTCAGGTAGTGAGAGCCGATAAAGAGGCCCTCAGATGGAATTAAATTCCTCGGTCGACAATTTTCGGTTCGTACTGTCGGATACAGCTTTTAATTGTCTATCACATATCTAAAATCGGCAAAATCGGCTGGGGAAAATTTTCTACGAGCAAACTAAAGATTGCACTTTGTAAATTGCGGCATCAGGAATTCTAAAAAACAAGTCCAAGTTAACGGTGACGCAGTACAACGAATGGTCAATGCGACGGCGTGAAACGCTAATACGCGGGCGTCAGACATGTGCTGTGTGCGCGTTTAGTGGGACATTGGCGGATTGTAATTCATCTGGACTGATATTCTACGCTGCGGCTCGTCGTATAGCATAAAATGCATTTGCCACCAATAAAATGACTTTATTTTATATATAGGAAGTTAGGTGTGTGTATGGATTGATCTTGTGTGCTTTTTCTTTTTTTTTGTGCCTGACCATTGAAAGCACGGTTAGGGATAGAGGTAGCCTATAGATTGCATTTTAGCGGCTAAAAAACATTTAAAAGGTCAACGCAAGACAAACAAAAAGACTTGGCCCTACACAAACAAAAGTCGCACAATGTGCGTGCAAGTTATCGAAGATTATAGGGCCATTCTTCAAAAAAGTACACCTTTGTGATAACAATGAGTTTATATGGTCATGAGTTGGGGCGACCCGACTATAGCCCCCCCCCGCTCCCCCACAAAATTATTTGCCAGAGGAGCACAGCTTAGATAACACCTCCAAAGTTTCTGCAGATATTTTAAACAATATGTTCAAACTCAAACACCCGATTGCATATAACTGAACTATTAATATTTTGGATATAAACAAAGTGAGATTATACACACATTTTGCTCTTTAGTTTTTATATTGAATAGCTTTTTGATTGAAATACTGCCTAAGTATTGCGTGGACTTCACTTTTCAACAAATATTTGAAAAAATACCCAAAATTTATAGGAATTAGACAAGTAATTAACCAAAGAATTTTAATTGACTTGGGTAGGCACACACGTGACCCAAAAAGACAAAAGAAGTTTTTATTACTAGAAAACCATGTCTCAGTAATGTTCATTATTTCATGTCACAAGCCAGTTTATGAACATCCGGTTATACAATATAAAGGTTTAGAGCTTATCTTTCAAAAGTTATTGATGTTCTAATTACGTCACGCCCACGTGACCGGGTGCTCACCATGTGTATTTGAAGGACATAACATTTCTGTCATATTGAAGAACGGTAGCATGTTTAAATTTTAGTATCAGTTTAAAATATGAATATGATCAGTTTAAACAAGGAAAACCAATTAATTTAATAAAGACTGCCTTATTTAAACTTGAGTTCATGTGTTTTTTGAAAGTTGGGGGTGAAGTTGCCAAATCTAGCAGACTTGCACTATTTCAACACAGGAAATCTGCATACTAGGGGTAGCATTGCTCTTTGCAGCTATTGCTTTGCAAGTTATTCCGGATGGCATTGTATTGAAAGTGTTTGAAATCGTTGAGACTAGAAAAACACATACTTAGTGAGATAAATTGGTGAATACAAGTAAAGGTTGCTTGCTAAGTTTAATACCAACATGGTTGTAATGACAAAGAAACAATGGTTTCCTGAATAAAAATAAGGATGTGGTACTTAAATAATCACAGAATTTACAGTTGAAGTTTGAATGCTAAAAAAATCCTTTTTTGTCTGAGGTTACACAAAGTAACTGAACTTTATTTGCCCATCATGACAAGATAAACAATCTAGGCGAAAGTGAACTATTATTTTTGGTTAGGTTTGGACAACAAGGTTATATTATACCAAATAAGAAGATTGGTTATATTGGCAAACGGCATTGGGTAGTAGAACATCAAAATTGTACCGTTTTAGGTCCCAAACATGACCAAAGAATGGCCATAACACCCACAAAGTATGCATCACCAAAAGTCCATTCATCCAAGACGATATTCCACTGTTTTATTGTTTTATATTTTTATCAGTTGAAAATGAATGACCGGAAATATTTGTCAAAACACCAGATTGCGTTCTGAATTAAATTTGCTGACTCTTAACTCATTTGTGAACAAAAATAATTAGGCCATAAGAAAAAAGGTTCCAAGTTGTTCACAATTTTTGCATAAAATGATATCACAGTTGTTATGATTTCTCAAAATAAAAAAACGGAAATTCGGTAAACTCAAGCAAAAGCGAGATACACCGTACTTAGGAAGTTAGTTGGAACAACTTGTTTCTATAACAGAATAATAAATATTATGGGGTTCTGAGGGACAGTCCCACATAGCGATGGAAATATACTTTCGAATTGGCGAGAATCTGCTATGATTGTAAGCAATATCCCATAATTATTTGAGGGGGTGTTGCAACTTCGAAAATTTGACCCCTAAAGTAAAGTGGGCTACCCCCCCCCCCCCCCCCCCCCGCCCATGTGATCCTTTTTTGGGAAATTGAATTTAGTTGTAAAAGTGGCCTTTTTTGGACTTTGAACCATTCATCACCAAGTGAACTTATGTCTTTTGTCTCTAAATTCTGGATCGTTTTATATAAAAAACACCACCCAAAAAGTGGACCTTAATAGGCCCCTTTTGTAGAAGGGGAAACCGCACCCCCTCCTCCGCGTATTACGGCCTGTGAATAGTTATTACATTCCAAAAGGTATTCAATAGCCCAATGGTAACATCCAGTCAGCCCGATCTTTTTTTCAAGATAGAGGTCCTTATAACATGTTTACAAAGTACATTAATGTAAATGATGCTCCTTACTTATGGTGGGGGCAGTGAGGGATGGAAGATTGACCTGGATACTGATATTGAATATACACGCAACAAGTTTGTAGAAGGCTGACCTCGTGCTAAGATATAAAAAAATAAGGAAATTATCGAAATTTCCAATTAAAGCCGTTTCTGACAATATTTGATAAGTTGGTGGGAATCACAGAAAGGATGTCCTTGCGTTATAAGCATGAAAGGATTGTGCGTACATCTGGCAATTGTATTCTCTATGAATACGAAAAAAAAAAAATCACAAAGTTATGCAATCCTATAAACGTTCTAAATTCCATAACGATACGTTTTAACCAACATAAACAGCTCTACTAAAATGAAATTTAAACCTTTTCTCGTCCCATTGTGCATAGCAACAAACCATTTTTTTAAAAAACACACGAAGGGCGGGGGGGGGGGGTGGGGTTTGGGGGCGGGGGGCTGCATAAGTCACAGTCAGTGTTATCTAGAAAACTTTATATTGATAAAAATTGTCATATCATGAATGACCGATGATTTTTTAGGCTTGTACAAACGTAATCAACAGTTTACGAAACTAACGAAACTACTCTTGTTGACTTCATCAATGTTTTGTTTCCTTAGACTTACAGGTTTAGTAAAAACCAGATTACGACAGTGTTTGATGTACCATAGAAACTTTTACATTTGGAACTTGCTCTATAACAAGCTTGATAAACCTCAGGTATGGAAGTGTTAAAGCATCTCTAAATCTTATTTTCACATTTTGACATACTACTTTTTCTTTATTCCCTTGGAATTATTTCCCCAATTCGTCCTTAGCACCATAGAGAAACGGCCAAATCGGTACCACGCATTTTCAATAGGAATGAATTTGGCCATGAAGACGTGGTCAGGTTAAATCGAGTTTGAGTTTATTCCGTATTGAAATGGTGGTACACGATTGGCACTCCACAGCTCTCTATTTCCCGGAGCGTGCCCTGCTCCAGCACTTTTGCAAACCTGAAAATGGTATCGTTTGACAAAGGGTTGTTAGGATGGGTAATCTAGCAAGGCCGACCTTATATCGAGATCGAACAGTCCGTTACAAATAAAATAATATGTTTTTTAAATTTCATGTGACATTATCAACTCAGTTAATATTCTAGGGCTATTTCTTAAATATGAAAAGAAAACAACGGATGACATAAACGTATAACAATGAGACTGGTTGTTATAGTCTAAAAAGTTCATTTTCTGCCAATGTACGTTAAAAGCTATAACTGGCAACATCATTTTGATCATTTAACCACCCACGCAGATGATGCACGCACAACGCACACCAGAAAACACACAAACCACACACACATACAAATTTGCACCTGGACGTTTTATTGTGCTCGACTGATAAATTTGCCCAGCTCTTTCATGTTGATCAGAAAGTCACGCGTATTTTGAAGATCAGTATTATAGAAAATTAAAACATGCGCCCAATGCCAACATAAAAAGACAGCAAACGAGTAACGTTGACGCTCCGCGTTAGCGTTTCAAGCCGCGCGCGACTATCCGTGCGCTATACACGTTACAGTTAAAACCAGTTGTTTTGTAGAATTCTATTTCCGCTAAGTAACAAAAAAGCACATCTGTAGTTAACTCTAAAAAAAAATTCCCCAAAGCCGATTTTGGCCGATTTGGATATGTGATAGGTGATTAAAAAACATCCAACAATAAAACCAAAAATTGTCACCGAGGAATTAATTCGGCTGATATTCCCTCACGACTGAACTATAATTTTGATGATGTTCAATTTAGCGTTGGTGAAAAATTCAATTATACCATAGGAGCAAGGTCTGATTTTGGGGGTTTTCGGGCCACCTTGCTGTCAGGAACGAGTCCTATAACACAATGTTTCCTTGAAATCTGCGAATTTCAACCTGGGTGGCCGTTTTTGTGAGGTGGATGTTAAAGTGACCTTGACTCAGAGATTGTCAAGGGTCAAATTTACTTTCATCTAGCATCCAAAGTTAAGATCAGCCTACTTTTGTACCATACATGGGATACAAAAATTAAAATCATCAAATTTGGTATCATTTGAAAGCTAAAAAATCCTCTTTTTCAATGAGAATATATTGTTTAGAATTTGGTACGCTTGACCAGAATTTTTGCCAAAAACAGCAATTTTTAAGGTATTTTTTGTCCCTTTAGGCAAAATTTTAATTTTAAGATGCAACTCTACTTTCATTTAACTGTTTTTTCCTTTTGCAGATTGATTTTGAGTTGTCAAAACGACCACATTAAACATGCATACTTAAAAAAACCTTAATAGTCCTTCATTGATAATCCGTTATGGTCTATTAAGGTCAATGACCCAAATACCCTCCAAAAAAGTCTAGTAAATGATGTCATGATTTGGTGCTAAGGTTCTCCTGGTAATTATGTCTTTTGTTATACACTTGACATCAAATCTGTCATTATGTAAATGAAATAACATTTTCTATTTGTCAAGTCAATTTGGGGGACGATTCGTCAAATTTGTCCCTTTATTTTGATAAACAAGGACTATTTTAAGGCTTATAGGCATTTTAAGCAATTATCAATTATTAATGTGCCAAAGTTCCACTTTGTGTCAAAATAACTCATTGACAAATATATAATTTTTATTTCCAACACTGACTATAGATGATCTCACATTTTACTAAAATGGCATTATGGCATCACATGTAACCTCAGGTCGCATGTCATTATACCGCCAAGGTCATGACCTCTACATACTTGAAACTAACCAGCAACTTAGGTTCATAGACTGTGCTAATATGCAAATAAGCACATTTATCTTACAGTTATTAAACCAAAACAATTTTGGGTTAGTTTATACTGTAAAATGGGGTGACTTTAAACAGCGGGGTGACTTCCTTGGAATGGATCAAACTGTCTTGCCATTTTTGGTACGGCCACCAGCATGGCTGGAAGGACCACTTATCAATCCATTGTGCGTGTGTATGTTTTTTTTTTTTTTTTTTTTTTTTAAAAATGTTTTTTATTTTTTAAATTGACCTCATTTTATAAGTTCAATTGGAACAAACTTGTGTCACAGGTGCAACATTGGATCCCTCATGTGTTGATGAAGTCCAAGGTCATGTGCCAAGGTTAAAGGTCATTGCGTTCAACTTGTAAGATGGCAGGGCAGCCACAGAACTGCGAAATCTAGTTTTTGCTTAGCTTAAATCTTGGATGTTGTAGTAGTTGTTTGCAAACAAATCCCTTAGATGATGATGTCCTTGTTTTTCTGTCTATTTTGCATTGATAATATTTAGCCCTAACTTCACAGAACAGCCAATTACGGCCGCTGAGAGCAACCCAATTTAGTGTATGTGGTTGTGATTTTTTTTTGGGTTCATTATCATGGCCCCATGTAGAAGATCATACACAACTATCTCCATTGAACCATACGTCAAACTCCACGATATAGAGCGAGCTCAACAGGCATCATTTTTTGTGAAAACAAATTCAAACATGCAGTGGAACTTAATTTATATTAAGCTTCAGTCCTTAATTCAAAAATAAATTTGGACTTTCCGCTAGTGTAAACAGCGGCGTATCCAGACTTGGCTTCTGATGGACCCGGGGGCGGAAAGCTGTGGAAGGCTGATTTTTTCATGTTTTTGTCAAAACCCCCTGGGGGTGCACGCCCTGAAAGCACCCCCTCCAAGATACACCACTGCATGGTAAACGTGGTATAACCCTTGTAAATACCATTTTCCACTAGCAAAACTACGAGAAATTAATAGCCTGAATATTTCAGTGCAGGGCCTATTTTGGTTTTGATAATGACGACACTTTATGTCTCGTCTCACCAATCTTGGGACATACTTGATGCTGACTCCAGCCCCTGCACCGAGGGCTCCCACCCGCTCGAACTTTAAGGCATGTCATTATTATAGAGAGAAAAATTACATTTTTATATTTTAAGGGTGGGCTATATGCGATGATTCTAGCAGAATCTATGACGAAGCGGAACATCAATTTCTTCAAACAAACAAATTAGGCTAAGCAAACTTTGCAGGGTCTTTTCTCGCAAACTAGAATTTAAACGCGAGAAGGGTGCAGGCCGTCGCTATACATTTTGTCAGGGGGTGCAAACTGAGCAATGTTTATTGCCTAGTAAAGTCCTTGGAACCGTAGAAGTATAATAAAAATAATGCAAATAACGCAATGCGGTTCGGGGCCCACTACAAGCCACTATGCCCATTTTGTCTCTAAGTGCTAGAGTTAGGCAGATCAACACCTTATATATACTGTTTTTTGTGAACAAGCAGACACTAAACATTTTAAGTGCGCTTAAAGATGCCATTTACGGGTGTTTTGTTGGCTAATAAAAGTCGGATCCCGACTTTTATTAGTAAGCAATGCAGAAAATCGTCATTTCTTGAAAAATACGGCGCGTTAAGCTTAGCCTCATGTCTTTTTTTAATCAACCATTTCCAATACAAATATATGCAAAAAGTGGATTTTTGATGAAAAATATGGGTGCAGAGGCGACAGCCCGGGTCCAGTGGCTGAGCTCTTGGATTTTAGCAATTCAGACCTTCAATATGGCCACTTTTTGAGGGCTAAATTGTAATCATTCAAGAAAGACTGGTTTCTAACTTTGCTCACTGAACCGGGCAGTAAAGAGGCCTAAGCTTGTACATGCCGGAGGAACCATACACAATCGCGAGCGCCATGTCTTAACTGTGGGGGTAGGAGGCGAAGCCCACGGAAGCTCATGTATTTGAGCTATTCAGGACCTTCAAGATTGCCACTTTTTTGAGGGGTAAATATAATCAATTCAAAGAAAAGACTGGTTGCTAACTTTGCTCACTGAGACGGACATTTATAAGCTTGTACCAACGAGTTGAACTACACATAGAATGTCCGTTAACGGGTCGGGTGCAGAAGCAGAGCCCCTGCCGGGGTCCAGGGGCTGAGCCCCTGGAAGCCCTTGGATTTTAGATATTAAAAAGGGTATTTTTTTAAGGGTAAGTATAGCCATTAATTCAATGAAGAATGGTCACTTACCAATCGACGGCCGTAGACCTATAAGGTTATGGTGCTGGGGCTAGGAACCGATCCCTTGCATTTTTTTTCTTTACCACTTCGCTCCCGATTGAAAATTCCCCTAACACGGGTAGACCAACCGCTATGGCTACCCTCCCGGTTGCCCTGTTCCCTGTCATGCTGGGGGTTTCTTTTACCTCATTTTGATCACAAGTACGGTTGGCACAGGGAATTCTTGAGTACTGCATGGGCTAATTTGAAAGAAACAAAACTTGGCTTGAGGGAATCAATTTTAAATATTTGTGATATTTGGATTTATGCTAAGACTGGGTTCAGTCTTATGCTTCTGACGCTGGGTTGTCTTCTGTTCGGTTCTTTCGTTCTTCCTCTTCTTTTCTATCCTTCTTTTTCTCCTTCTCTCTCTCTCTCTCCCTTCTTCCTTTCTTTCCTTTTTCCTCTCTTTTTTCTTCTTCTCTTCTTTTATGAGATCGCGGGGGTGTCCCCCCCATGGCGACGGGCCTGAGGGTTTTTTTGGTCCCACTTTGACGACACATTTGTAACCTTTTCATGCTCACTGGGCTCACCGGCACACACCGATTTTTTTACCGACGGTCTAAAATCGGAAGACCGGGAAGGGTTTTACGATTGTTTTTGTAATTAAGGGACAACATCATCTTGTTTGGGTACAAGTGTGTAGCTACATATGGGCTATTTCACATTAAGCGTGCACTTAAGCAACTACCTATTATAACATCTAGTTGCTTAAATTGGGAAATCACATAATGTTATTTTCATTTTTTATATGATAAATGCTTGGAGAGCAAGCGACAGGAGTCAAATTTTACGGAAATTCTACTTGTTCCTTCGATTAATTTTGGCTAAAATATGCACTTTTAACACATTTTGGAGTTTCATTTTAATTTGAAGGTATTGCACCTAAAATCCATAACATCTGGTTATACCATCTGTGGTAGTGTTTTTATTAGTGGTAAAAATAGAATGTGTGTTGACAGTATACAGTTAAATGAGGAAAATCGAATGTAAAAATGACAAAGTTATGAAAATTATTGTAATCTGTATTTCGCATTAAAAGAAAAATGAATGTCCTCTCACAACAATTCTTCATTTGTCTTTTAATAAATTCACAATATCTCTTAAACTTTGTCTATAACAACTTGTATTGTTACCTAATATGACAAATGACAATTAGTTGATTGGGTATTTGGCAGAAATATAACCAAGATCTGTGGTCACATCTTGACTCTGCGTTTAACAGTGTGTCCACTCTCCGAACATTGATAAGATGTAAATTAATTGAACCAAGAATGACTGGAGTAGTTTATATTTTCTTCCTACAAAGAAGCATAATTTCTCCTTAACAGATTTAGAAAACATACATTTGTCTGTTGTCCTGCTTTGGGATGTCTAAATTTATGATTTTGCATCTTGTTAACGCATTCTCTCCAGAACAATACATTGATGTTTGTTAAAATCCAAAAGAAAATAAAGTATTAAAGTAGAAAAACAGCAGCTGATTTATGTGGTAATTAATCAATTTATTTGCATATTATTTTTAGAAACCACAATTGCCATCGGTTTTTGTGCGAATTCTGTGAAAAAACAATTAAGTACATCTCTCTAACGCAAACTTATTTTCAAAATCTGGAATGTGTACTCGCTAACATGTAAAATGCATTTGGACTCTTAAAAAAGTGCAGCAGGGTCGTGACCTGCACACCAAACACCAGACAAGTATGAAACCTAATTAATGTAAAATTGTTCTTTTTAAGTATGTTATGATGATTGTTGAACAAATTCCTCTCCAGACAATTAATTTCCCCGGTTTCTCAGCTGAGTTCCATGGATGTTTTCCTACAACAATATATATTGATGTTAAACTTTTACTCTAATTAGAATGAGTTGCTGATGATATATCTGCATAGTTCATGTATGTAATGTGATAAGCAACACTAAAAGAGTATAGCAGGGGTGTCCAACCTTTTGACGAAGGGGCCGCATTGGTTGATCCATAAAAAAAAAAAAAAAAAAAACAAAAACTACTGCGGGCCGCAAACCAGTAAACGGTGCTCGCAAGTTTGGTTTATGACGTGCCTACAAAATCTGAAGTAGGACCCATAGCTATATTGCCAAAAAAGGGACCCATCATATCAATACCAGAGATGGCAGATTTTGGGTCAATTTAACATATTTTCCATTTTTGTGACCTTTTTAGCAAACAGACTTCCCTCAACATTTTGGCTTAATTTTGAGACATTTGATCCAATTTTTCCCAACATTTTTAGAAATTTTGGTTTCAGAATTGGATGAAAACTTTTAAGATATAAATGCATTTAATTTTTCTGGGATACCACGCAGGCCGCATGAGCGCTCTTCTTGGGCCGCAAAATGGCCAGCGGGCCGCAGTTGACACGCGCCTGAGCTATAGGCTTCAAAATTTAATCGATTGTGCCCAATCAAGTCCCTACATAGTTATTGTATTAACTTTTTTCACCTGTCCTAAAATTTAGAAATTTTGTTTTTTTTATCAATTTGCGGAATCGAAATTTTACCTAACATTCGGCGTTTCGAGAACCCGCAAAAAAAAAAAAAAACCGAAAAGGATGAACCTTGGTTGAAAATTAATCGATTATGCCCAAACATATTCCCCCACAAAAATATCCTATTACATTTTTGTCAAACTGCACAATATTTGAGAATTTTTTTTTTATCAAAACAAGATGCCCTTATCAGAAAAATACCATAGGTTTCTATGGGCTCGGCATGGCGCAAGACTCCCAATGCGATATCTCGAACACATCCACATTTTGCATTTTTTACATTCAATTTGGATTCTACACAAATTTTTAAACTAGAAACAGGTTTTGTTTCAATGTTAAAGCCCTTCCCATTTTACAACTTTTGGCAGTAAAACCTAGGTCAATCTGAAATCATGTCCTAATCTGAGCCTTCCGCAGGGGTACATTTCCAGCTGCCCTTTGTAACATGCCAATTCCAAACATATAATTTTTGTCCCCTTTCCGGTGGCCTTCCATACATGAATTCTGACGTAATTTTGTCCTAATGTCGGTTTTGGGGACTTGATTTAAACCCAATCAGCCTGTGCCTTCCATAGGGTTTCCTATACATGTAAATTCCGGCAGTGATTTTGAGACCCCCAAGTCAGTTTGCCCTCCATGGGGGGGGTGTGGTATGGTCAAGTGTTTGCTTGTTATATCTAATTGGCTGTCATAATGCATCTTTTGTAGGAAAAAAAATGGAAAAATATGTGTAAATGAACCTGTTCAATTAACTTAAGATGTCGGTTTTAAAATTAATTATCTTCCAAAATATACGTTTTCGAAATAATCACGAAAGAAAGTTGTTGGTATCTTTGGACCTAAGACGATTTTTACAGACAAAGGATGAGACATTTTAACCTTCAAATCTAGTGAAATCTGGGAGTTCAACCCTCGTTTTTAAAATGAGCTAATAAAGGTTTGGTACCATTCGTAATTACGTTTTGTGGCAGGTTCCATTGACGTCACACTTAGTAGTTGAAAAGTGTCGTGTTCAGAGGAGATGATTCACTATCAATCGGCCTATTGTCCGCCACCTTAACTGGTAATGAAATTAATAAAGCCAACGTTGTTCACAGCCAAAATCCGAACCTTGTTATTTGCCGCGAATTTTTGCATACAAACGAGAATATCCAAGGTTCCACACGGGATGAATTTGAATGGGAATGGTGGCATTAACAGGAGGCTTGTGATCTTTTGTTCGTCACCAAATTGAATCAACAGGGAGGACCCTCTATATAAAGTATAAGTATTTCAACGATTCATTTAAAGCCAATACATTAACGTCACGCGCAAACACCTTAAATCAAGCAGGTCCACGAATCAATAATTGTCCCGACATGCTTTGAACGCCCCTATGTCGTGAATGGGTCTGCTGCCATAAGTTTTCAGGGTTTAAAAGTCAATAGTCACTCTTGGACCCAGTTTGTTGTCCGTTTGTCAATAAAAATCAGTGGTACTTGAATAAAATTCCAAGAAGAAATAGTTTTTTCAATTGGAGCCCCAATGATCTTGTTGGGATCCAATGATGAATAACAACTTATTCTTTGATTCGTGATTTTTTCACAAACCGTATATTTTTGGAAATAATTAATAAAAACCGGACCTCTAAGTTAATTGAACAGACATAGGCCAACTGAGCAACTTTCAATTTTCGTCCAATTTGCACAGTTAAATTTACTATTATTTATTCGCTAGGCTCTGCATGGTAGTAGAACACAAATCAGCATGCACTGCTATTTCTTCGGCGAGGCCATTTGGCTGCCTTGGTAGATTTGTGTTCTTCTGCTCACGGTGAATCAACTTTGGTTTGAGTAGGGATGCGAGGCGTTAGCTCAACTTGGTGCTTGAAAAATGCATTATGGCAAAAGTAGGGTTTTATTAAATTAATTTTCAAACAACTTTTATGTAGGGAACCAATTTTTGGGGTCAATTAGAGGTTATGGAACTGAAGAATTGGCAAAATTGTCCTCCCAAATGTTTTAGTGAAAACTAGCAAAAAATATATACCTTTAAAGTAAAAACAGTTTTAAAAAATGACACTTGGGAGTTGTGCTACTGCAAGAAATTACAACCAGTACAGGGTTATTTTGCTGATTGTTTAGGCTCATTTCCCTCAATCATGTCAATGACACAGTCACAATCATAACTTAATTTTATTATACCCCTGCAGGAATAGACCTTATTATTGTGAATTTGATACCCCTATCAGTACATCCCACTTTGCAGCTAGTCCCGGCTCTTTTTTTGGAACAACCGGGTAACCCCTCTCCCCGGCTTGCAGGATAGCTTTATTTTATGACACTACGTATTGGTGCAAATTTTCCCCCCCCCCCCGAAAATTTTGTATAGCAATTTTTGACAATTTTATCACCAATGGGATGCTTTTATATATTTGGCACTGTAAAAATGCTATACAAGCCAAAATTTGGTGGTAGGCGGTAGTTCAAAATGGGTCAGCATTTTTGCTATGCGACCAGGGGAAGTTGCACCACAATTAGCCACAAAAGAGCAACACAACTCAATAACAGTACTCTACAAGTATAGTGCTAGTACATAGTTTCAAATAACGAACTATACTTGGGAATGGACACTTCCAGTTGAATACTGCGAGGTTGCCTCTGACTAAGATCCATCTGCTATTGGGTGGATCGTGTACATATTCCTGGCGCCCTGGCTACGACATTTCGAGGCAGGTGAATACCTCATCTTACTCGGTCTTGGATCAATTTTAAGTGTCCATTCTCTCAGCAAAGTCAGCACAGCACCATGACAACTTGATACTTGACCTAATAAGCCCAGTGTACATGCATGAAGTCAGTCCAAAAAGATTCCAATCCCTTGGATAGTGAACCATGATTTTGACCTATGTTAATTAGCCTAACGCTACTTAGCTCGTACATGTGTCACTGCAAGCCTAGGCTACTTAAGCCTAAAGGGCTAAGCTACAGCCGTCCCCTCTAATCAACAGTGGTTTGGGCATTTTCGAACGCACACCGCGTTGTCACACTCATTATCACACGTCCACGTTATAGTTTTTCACCGAACATTATTAACCCAACTGTACCTTCCTAGCAATGCTAGCCTAGGCTACAGCCTAGGCCTTTTTTAGATTTAGTGTATAACTTCAAATTTTATTCCTCAGGTAATTTTCCCATCATAGTTTTACCGATGTGGGTAATTAAACTAACAGTGAAGCATGCCCAAATGCTTACTTAGCCTGGTTTTACCTTGTCAGTTACAACACTCGCCATCACACTCCAGTCGCACTCATCATGCGCTCACTGTACTCAGACTCAGTTTATATGACTGACTCATGTCATCCATGGTCCTGGACAGGACAATATTGTAAAAATACCCTAAAATCCCAAAATGCTACTGCTTGACTTGTCGTGCAACATAAATGCCCCAGTACTGACGGAGTCAGCATCACTGGAATACCGCTTACCGCCATGCTACTACGTTTGTCCCCTGCAAGATGAGTGGGCAGTATTGACCCGCTTATACTGCAAAAAGTGAATTTTATTGTGTGCACATAGTGGACTTTTTAAATGTGACTTTTGCAAAGTGGTCCCTAATTATTGAAATTCTTCAAAATTCAGACAGTAGTCAAATAGTATTAAGCATATACAAAAGATAAAAAGTGAAACAATAATTTAGGTGATTTTGAAATAATTTTAAAAAGTTACTTCACTGATATAAAAATAAGACATAGATGTTGGACAAATATCTGAAAATATATTCTCGTCATAGATATGTTAATGTTTTTTTTGGTTTTTAATATTGAATGATACCTTATCAGATTTTTTGGATATTTCCTGTCATTCGGATGAAAAATCCCACTTACAATATAGTTTTTCCAAGGCAATGTGTAATTTTTTAAAAATGATTGACCTTTGACCCTTTCTCCGGGTCACAGGTCACTTTAACATCCCCTCTGCAAAACGGCCCACCCAGATTACATTCTACAGACTTTAAGGAATATTTTGGTATAATCACTTGTTGTGACTCAAGTGGCCCGGAAAACCATGTCTGCTCCCTAGGTATTAATTATGCGGCGAAAGTCCTTCGTCATGAAAAAAGCGGTGGTTAAATGGCTGCGTAAATATAGCAGGGCATGGCATACTGAAAGACTAGGTCAAGGAAAATAATAGCGAGGGGGTTATACAAGAGAAAAAGACTAGAGAAAGAGAGAGAGCGTGTGTGCCGAGCGACGAGAGGTGCTCGAGCGAGAGAGGAGCGGCGGAGAGCGGCGACGAGCTGCGCGCAGAGAGACGAGCAGAGAGAGCTAGAGAGGGGGGCAACCTTGAGAGAATAGGTTGAATGAGTCGGTTTGAAAAGGAAGGACGTTAAGAAGAGAGCAGAATGAGAAACCGGGTATATAAAAGTTAAACACTACCTTTAGACAATATGTGTCGACAAGTCAGACCCGACCAAGCATCACGACCAGTACAGAAGTATAAACGAATAAGGGGCTAAGAAATACAAATGCTAGGGATTAATTTTATACAAAAACTTAAGTCCAGCATATGTACAAGTAAATTGGGTTACTTACAAACAAGGTTAATAGAATTAACAGAAACAAAAAAATCTTAAATATTACCAAAAAAAAAAAGCACTCACATGGTGTTCCTAAAAATGTTAAAAAAAAACACCAGTCAAAATTAGAGATCACGGGAGGGAGTGAACTCAAATAGAAACCGAAACTCGTTTGTAAACAAAAACGATTTTAGGTAAAAGTGAAACCATAACAGATATTCTCCGAAAAAAAGTAATCAGGGTAAGGTGGGAGACGTGATGTGAGGAGGAAATGGGAGATAGACAGGGAAAAGTATACTCCGTTTTCTCAACCCTCCGCATTGACGTCCACGGGCGAAATTTCAATATGGTGGGCACACTAAGAAAACGAGACTGGCAAAGCGCGACGTGTAATATATCGCTCTACGACAACATAACAGGCAAAAATCTTGACGCGTGCGTAACAGCTGCGTTAACGTAAAGACTTGTAATTATGCACGGAGAAGGAGAAAATGGACTATAATAATGTGGAACAAAGTAAGGTGGCATGCTTACACATGCAAAATGTCGGCATTAACTACCAAATTTATAATGAAAAACTATATGGCTGCATCACAGTTAAGTCTACATAAAATAGGTATTATACTGGATAGCCATACAAACAAACGTACACATCGGTAGTATGAAATGAGAAAAGGGGAAAAACATAAAAAGATTGAACTCGGTTCACAAAGGTACAAGTTTCACAAGGGAACAATGCATGGCTAATTGAACTGAAGATCTTAAGTCCCCCATAATGTGAACAGGGAATACTTTTTTCTACAGAATCACACGTTCTGGTGACTGTACTATTACTGAAAATCCAAGAAACAAACCAATACATAGAAAAATATAATATGGGGATCATTGATGGGAAGGAACTATAATAGTGGACTATGCCATGTCAACTTCCTGAAACATATATAAGAACAACAAAAATCTAAAACAATAATAACATCTTTCAAAGTTAATTTTGAGCGACAAAAGCCATTAGCTAGGTTCTGTATTATAATGACTGCCCTGAGATCAACTGAGAGGATTTGGAGGCAACACAATATAATATCCTTCTGTCACTAGCATCTATGGGCATTTGGAAAACGTGTCAGCCAATCTTAATGCAAAGTCTCTCAAGTTGTGTGTTTAGCATCTTGGGAAGCCAGGATCCACCTTCATCGCGTAAAATGCTGGAAATATGCCTTTATCTTCGCTGGTAGTGACCATACATAATGCAATAGCCCAACACCTCACGGGCTGCTCCTGGGCCAGCTTTCATCAAAAAAAAATTGTGCTACACAAAAAGGTGTTGACCCGAGATGTCATAATCGAGCCATATACCAATAGGCCATGGCAAATCCGCTGTAAGTGTGGTTTTTGCAGAAGTTTGTGTAGGACCGTCCTTGGAAGGACCTTAATTAGTGATACTGCAAAGACATTTGAGACACAATTGGCAGGAATAGCTTGAAGTCAAGGATAAGTTTGTAGAATTTCATACTTAGATTACTTTTGTTTTGACCCAGCACTATTTTATTTAAATATGAGTGCACCACCCGGGGTGCACCATTAAGTGTGAAATGCACTTCTTGCTCATAAAAAAATATGAAAACTAAACCATTTAAAAGTAATCACATGTAGATCAGTTGCATTCATAGCTCATGGGGAAACTTTTTTGCGCTTAAAATGTTCAACTTTTTTGTGGCATTTATTTTGTGTTAGACAGTTTCTTGTATAATTTGACAAAAATAAATACAAAAATAAACTTATAATTTACAACCAAGAGTGGTTTTTAACCAATCCCATAATGCATTTGTTTTGGCACCTTGACCTTGATGAGATCATGTGACTCCATACAGAGACCCATTCTCAACACACATGCAAAAAAAAAGGCGAGCTTTTTTCAGTCAAGAAATGTATTAAGGAATTTTAGACATGATCTTAAAAGGAAATTGTGGTGCTTATATTTGTCAGCCCTTACCCCAAGTATTAAGAGGAAGGTATGTCAAATGTTATTATGGGAGGTTCCAAAATATCTAAGCTTTACAGCATTTGGCTTTGTTTGCTGGCAGTTGGAACTTTACACAGGACAATTTTTTAAAAAAGGCATCTGATAGGATTTCATTTTCACGTTTCGACACAATTGGGTGCTCTTGAACAAAAGCATCAGAAACATGGGTTAATTCCAGGACCACTACCAGCATCCAGCAAGCTACAAAAAGCATATCTGAACAAAAGCAGAGAGCATTTAGTTGGCATTTACTTTTGGAGTTTAAATGCCAAAGATTATTAGGTTATTATTATAACCAAGGCATGCCTAGAAAATCCAAAACAGGGGACTCTTGCAAATTAGAGGCAGGCAAAAACCTAGAGGAGGGAATTGGCCCCAAAGCCCAGTGGGTATGACAATGCTAAATGTAAACCAAGAGTGTGAGTTGTTATTTCTTTGTAAAACAGGGACCTTCAATGTAGCATAGGCCCCCGCAAGTGTAATTTGAACAAGGCGACCAACATCAACAAAGGCTTAAAAGTAAGTCATTTGGGAAAGTAGTAAAAATATATAGATCAGTTAACACCAATGTTTGCAAACATAGCACCTTTTCTAAATGTAAAAACTAGATTTTCTTGCAACTCTCACTTCCAAAACCCTAATTATACCAGTTCATGCCTTTAACTTGGAATACATTTTCCCCAATGTAGTATTTGAGTCGATCAGGAAATTACCCCAGGAAATTACTCCACATCACTTGAAATTTCATCTTAACCCTGGGATCCCAAACTTCCTCTATAAGGACAACATGTTTACATGCACAAATGCACATACACATGCTCACACTGTGTACATGCACATGCATGTGTCCATGCGCACACACGTGCAGGACACACACACCACACACACGAGAGGGCAAGCATCACAATTCGGGGGGGTTAGATGAGGAAAGCAATTAATTAGGAGGCGAAGATGGCATAGTGTAATTTGGGACTCAAGATTAACTCAACTGGTTTGACCTTATTTGACAAGCCCAGTTGCCACTTTACCCAACTTCTTCTTATTTTTGTCAACATTTTCTATTAAATTAAGTCTAATCCCGGAGTCTAATCTTGCGCATTTAGGGGAACACTGGAGAACAGAAAAAATATTTGGGAAAGTGCCCACAAACCCACCCTCCCATCCACACCACCCCACCACACTCACAAAAGCACGCATCACAACTGAACTAAGCCCCTCTAATATGACATTGTTAGACTTGTTCAAAATGTGAGAAGTTTGTCAAAACAGTAACAGCTGACTACACTGTCTAGTATGAGCCACCGGCTGGCTGGATGTGACAGTTGGTCAATTATGAATATTTTAAAGCAACAACAATGTCATGGGAAGAGGTCAGGCTTTAAAAGCTCTTGTCTGAAAATCCTTTGACTATTCCAAAGTTCGGATTCTGGCCCCTTGTAGGAAACTATGTAACAAAAGGATCACAGGTTCAGATTCTCTGCTAGCTTGTATTGAGCATGTGCAGTGGGGGCTTATAGTAGCGGGTTCGCAGGTGGTGTCAAGACTTGAAAAATAACAAAAGAAAATTACTCAGTTATAGTGTGACACAATGGTGGGAAAAAATTAAATCAAAAATCTATTGCTGGTTGTGTTGGGGTATTTAACCCTTTTAAAAATTGTATATAACAGTGAATATTGTCAGTCAACCGGTATAGTCCAAAATGTACATGTAGTTAGTTAATTTTTTTTAATGATTCTAAACACTATATACAAAATTTAGATTGATATTTTAAAGAATTAGTTTTGCAAAGTGTTGTGCATATTCTAAAGACAAAGTGATTTCAGTGCCAAAAATATTTTTAATGAAGGAAATTAAGCAGCATTCACAATCGTCAGTCTCGTCTCATTGAAAACCCATTGCCTATGTCATCTGAAACCCCCCCATCCACTTTTTGGTTAAATTATTGCATAAAAAAGGTCCCAAAATTAGGACTTTACAAAGAAAGTTCACTTTTTGTGGGGTGAGATGTTCAAAAGGTCCAAAAAAAGACCATTTAGGTAGGCCCAATTTTACCCCAAAAGGTTCCACTTTTTTCAAGTCCTGCCCCCTACTCAAAAAAATCAATCGTGCCTAGCCCTATGAGCATATTTGCGATTACCTTGTACCGTATTTGAAGGAAAGTTGATATTTGCTGTCACAAAAAACCAAGTGGTCAATGGAGCAAACCATGATATGAACAGTTGCTAAAATAAATTTACCTGCATTAGAATCAAATGACATCTGGGAATGGCTTTTTCTTATAGATATCTAACAACCATTTAAAATAAGGACTAGGATCCAAAATCACCTTTAAAGGTTTGCCAATGATGGAGATTTCACATATCAGGTGCCTAAAAAATCCAAAAGTACTGATTTTGCATGGATGTAAAGCTTTCAATCAAGAATCCTCCCAGTTGAAACGATGTTTTTTTAAAACTGAGAAATGTTTCTTAGCACTGAAATTGTGAAAATTTTAATTTTGTATAGGCCAAATACGAAATTCAGCCTATGTTTTATATTGCATATAAGCAAATCGAAATCACCTTTTCTTTTTAAGACCGTCTGTAGAAAAACAAGGTTATGGTATATAAGAAAATCTGATCTGATATCTTAAATCGATATGAAATTACTAAATTATGACACATTGTCAATAGGGTGCCTCCAAAATCTTTTGATTGCACCTTTAATCAATCTGAGGCCTGCTAGTAATCAGTAATTAATCTAGACATGTTAGGGCTTTCTTGGATTATTACCCTAACCTATACTCCATTCTTAAAATCAAGGTGATCTTTACACTGGCAATAAATATTTTCAGTGTGTGAACGGACAATTAAGCGACAGGATTTCATCCAGTGCAATATATAAAACTTGATCAAAATCAACCACTCAATGATGCATAAGAACTATGCATCTCGGCTTGCTACGCACGTCGTCATCACATCCAGTCAGAATTAGTAAGTGTGTAACCAAAAAATAAACACGTGCGAAACTATTGAATGTTACATATAACTGTACTGAGATATGAGTAAAACATCAAATTAATAGGATTTTTTTACTCTCAAGTTTAAAAAAAATACGATATCATTTGCCTAAATTATTTATATTGTTATTATTTTTGTAAATGTTTTTTTATTGTGTATTATCACTACAATATTTTTGGTATTAATTGATTTTATTATTATTATTTTATTACTGATTTTAATGTTACTATTTTTACTATCACCTAGGTATTAAATACTACGTTGGTTGCCAAGAGAGTAATTTTGATTTGGTTTTTGTCCAAGATGGAATGACCAGTTTGCTTTGTGGAAAGTTCAGTTGTGACTTGTATTAGGCACAGTCCAGTGGTTGATATTGGTTAATCATTTTTAATTTTTTTGCCGGTGCCAACAACTTTTTCTTTTTTTTTGGTTTATTATGTCAGTTTATGTTGTATTTTTTTGTAATTATTATCTATTTTCATCTGATTTTTTTTATACTTTTTTCATGGATTATTATTATGATATGACTATTTATTCTACTAATGCCAGGGAATTTGATTTCTTATTTGGCCTTTGGGGAGCGCGCCAGATTTGCCGCTGTGGTAATATTTCTTATCTTTTGTGAAAAAAATGTTTTGTCTTGAAACTTTATTATTTTATAGAACGAAATGTTCACTTGCTCAAGATATTCAGTAAAAGCATCCCTCTTGTTCATTTTAAGCAGTTCCTTTGGGGTGTCACAGTTTTACCATATGTAATTAATTTATTCCATTTTTTGTTGTCCCGCTTGTCATCATACTCGGTGCAAAAATGCTTGAACCGATTTTTTTTTAAATTTTTAAAGGAAAATTTTTATTGTTTTCTTTTTGTTTGTGATTTTAGTTTTTTTTGAAAACATTGTTTTATTAAAAAAAATAAGGGGCAGTATGTCATTCACATGTCCTTTAGATATGACAGTAAATAATGAATAATGAAATCAGACCTCATCACCTTTTAAACCTCCAACAGAAACTAGGGGGGGGAGAATCCACTTCCACTGGCTTATTTTCATCCATTTAAATTTATTTTAGGAAATCGCCCCCCACAAGAACAAGAGTTTTCTGCTACGTACTACCACCACTCGTGCCCGTCCAGTGCTAAACACTAAAGAAGCGTACCCCTCGACATCACATCTGTGACTTAATAATTTATTCATACCACTAGTCACTATACCAAACGTCCAGTGGTATTGGTATAACTGTTGGGTAGTGTGAAAGTGAAGTTGGAACCATTGCTCCATTTTTTTTTTTGTAAAGTTATGATTTTTTTCAGTGGACAATACCCTTGCATTTTACACAAAAGTTTTCCAGAAACCTTTAAACAGATTACCAAATTTCTGCCTGCTACATCGTTCTTTGTTTCGAGCGATCAACCAGGGCCTATCAATAATTTAACATCCCTTTTGAACTGAGTGATATAGGATCCGGTTCATGGATGGGTATATGCACAAAGAGCCGTTCTCTAATCTCTTTGTGCCCAGAAATAGCGGCCTGTGATAGGCTGATGGCACGCGACTGGCACGCGAACAGACCCTGTAGCTCCCTGCTGTAATTCTGTTTAATCTACACAAAAACAACCCAGAATGTAACAATATTCGATATGTCGACCGAAAAACTACACGACATAAGCAATCGCATATCCAAAATAAAAAAATCGTAGTATTTTGTTTAAATCTATAAGAACTGTTATTCAACGAATCTTTTCGTAAATGTCCAGTTTTTGAGGCAAAAATAAAATAACGGTTTCGCCTCGTCATATTACCAAAAAATGGCTTGCCCACCCACGTGCCCATTGGGCTCATAACAAACAACCATTCGCCGATAACGACCTTTTGGCTTTTTGTCCAAGTCTCCATATTTTCAACTGTAATTTTTCGAAAAACAAATTTCATACACACAAAGACACTTGTATCCGATTATGGCATGTTAGTAACACAACACATTGCGTAATGCTAATAAAAGGTCATTTAGAATGGTTTGAACAAAATCTAAACAACATGCAACTTACGTTAGCGGAGAAGCTGAGAGATCCAGTCACTACCACAGTTACCGGTATACACAGTGTACGTCGCGTGGGCTCGAGTGATTGACAGTGGAACATGTACAGACCGTACGCACGCGTACAATAACTGTCTTTGATCCCGATTTATTCTATCCAACGGTAAACGCCATAGAGGGGCGATGAATCATGAATGAATAGTGGTTTCTCGACATAATTAGTAAGTAAAACATTGTGTTGGTGTGTTTCTATGTGTTTTTTTTATGTTTTTTCCTTTTTTGATTTTTGAGCAATTTTTTGCAAATTTATAAAGGCAAACATCACATTGAAATAAGGGGGGGGGGAACGACACGATTTCGTATTCAACAAAAGTAAGTAAATGTGGTATAAAACTGCATTATAATGCATAGAAGCTTCATATGCACACGACTGTTTGTCAATTTGTTTGCCATTCTCTGAAAATGTGCATGTGAATACTGTGATTGATTTTGATATATTTTAACGTCTTTCCATTATGCAGTAGTACGTGTGAACGCCTGACTGGATCGTTTCAAGCCAAATACCAGGAGCAAGGGAATTTGGTTAAATTTGTACAAAATCAGACGACCGAACGACCACGACGACGAAAACGAGTCGACTGATGATGATGATGCTGATGATGAAAAACGAATGTATTGTTTGATTAGAAAGAGTAACTAATCAAAAAATGTGGATTTTATACATTTTAAGATTTTTTATGACACCTTTTTCCCAATTATGTATTTACCCTTCTTCTACAGGCAACGTGACAGTGGATTCCGGAACCTACTTTAGGTGATTTCCACATCGTGCTTATAATTAGTTAATGAAACTATCAAAAGTTACTTATATTTGTATTTGATTAGCATGTTTACTGCCGTGGGCTTATAACATCCAAATATCAAAGGTAACATCATGGATTGCAAGTGGAACAAGGTTAATTTTTTTCGAAAAACCAAGTGCCATTTTGTAAATCCAAAAGTGCGTAACTGAAAGTGAGTTCGTTTATATAGTGGAATTTGAAAGTACACAATCAATTGAAGAAAAAGTACTTCGTGGACGCGGGGACTCATGTAATGAGCGGGTTTTCTTTTGTGTTCAGTATTAGGCCCAACCACATTACATGACCACTCTCGACAAAGTCATGGAGCACGGACCCAGTGGTCAAACATCATCGTTTAACCATCACTAATTTTTGTACTTGTTCTGTAGGAAACTTGCAATTGAAAATCATCCCCAGGGAAATAACTCGTAGAGAAGGAGCAAATACATAGGGGCATATTAAGGAATTCGTTTATACAGAAAAGGTTCAACACCTTGTAGTGAGTATGGACCCTCTATATCAACGATAGGTAAGTTAGTACTACTCAATTTTGTGGTGTCACTTTTTCAATAGGGGCCAAAAAAAGGTTACCAAGAGGGCAACATTTAAAATGCTACATCATGTTGAAAACTTTGCCATTATTGTCGCCTAGTCATCCGGATTCCAAACATGTATAGTTTGACCATTATGACCATTGATTTGGAGTTATGGTTAAAAATGGCTAAAATAATGTCATTATATTTGTACAGGGGTCCAATCAGAAGTTGCTAACAATTTTTGGTAAAAAAATGAAAGAATTGTTCATCTAGCTTAATGTGCAACAATGAAGTTTATATCTGCATGCATTATTTTATCATGCTGTGCGACAAAATAGGTCATAGCAAAATAATCTAATTGGTGTTGACATTCTTTGACCCTCATCTCGTAAGTAACATTTAACATTATCACAACTATACTTTTTGGATGGGAGTCCCTTACCTCTGGCCAATAATTTGCAATTAACAGGTGTCTCCGAAAGAATACACCCTAACTATAGGCGACAAACTTCAAAAAGTAATATCACCAGTAATGAGAAATTTTAAAAATCTTAAGCCAATTCACTTTTTAACATTTTGAATGTAAACATCACTCGATTCGGTTTCCAAGTAGTTTTGAAGAAAAAGCGATTATGTAACACATGTCAATGGACACTTCCTTCCAAGTTTGCTCACATAATGCAGATTTGGTGTTAACTACCGCTGATTACTTGTGTGTTATCTGTCAAGCTGTCTCTTTGCATTCCCCAAAGAACCGGCCCTTTGTTGAATATTTTGCAAGTTCAATGCCATTTGTTTCATTTTATTATAGTAAGAAACAATTACTGTGACAATTATAACAAAATCCAAAAGAAAAACAAAACATGTAATAACAAGGATGATTAAAAAAACAACAACCAATTAGATCTGTAGAAAGTGTGGAAATATGTTAGTTGAACTACGTGGTGGCACGCAATTTAGATATGAATATGAGAAGTTTAATGATACTTTAACAGGTGGATAAAAAACTGAACATCCTATAAGATTATTCACCAGGGCCGTACGCGGATTTATTTTGGGGGGAGGGGGTGTGCGGGACTTCGAAAAAAGTGGACCTTTTTTCGAAAAAAGTGGAACTTTTTGGGAAAAGTGGACTAAACCCTCTTAAAATGGTCCTTTTTGGATTTTTGCACCAAATTATCACCACAAAAGGTGGACTTTTGTGTCAAAATTTTGCTAAATTTTGGACCTTACGGCCCTGCCTGATGATTAACCAATAGGTTTTTATTCAAATTAGACATCTTATTCCATAAGATGAGTGGATTCTACATTTAAATAATAAAGGCATGATTGGGGCAAATTCAAAAGTCCCACGTTTTAATCTATAGATAGGCCTACTCTGTACTGCAGGAGACAGAGGGTTGGTCAACATTTGTCGCCCTTACAAAGTGCGTTTGTGGTTTTGAGATATGCCGAAAAGGTCATAACTTTCTCTGGTCAGGCAGGAATTTAGATAATTAAGATTCCACAGAAATCCTCCTTGCAAGAAGACAATCTGGAACAAATGTTAAGAAGTACCGTGATGAAAACGGGTACAAGTCAACATTTGAACAAGAGTCGCGGAGAGGAGGACGGGGAAGATCCGCCCAACCTTTACAGAACATTGCAGCATCAGACGAAGTCTTCGTCTAAATCCAAGACAAGTTGCAGACGTAAACATGTGCCCCAAATACTTTGCATTTGTGCATGCGGATATACAAATCGTTGAATGCATTTATCAAAACGGAAAATCTACACACTGAATCAATTCTTAGCCAACAGAAAAAAGGTTGAAACATTTGGTTGGGTTTAGATTTTATAAAGCATAACTAATGGAATATCAATCTTTACTTCGTTTTCAATATTAATTTCAAAGCAGAACTTTCTAGAAAGCTGCATGATGATATGCAATTTAAATTAAATGAAAAAAGAATTTGCTTGGATTGGCAACAGCCATGGGATTAACATTTATTTGGCAAAAAGACTGAAGATGTCACTGACAATTTCTTACAAGTTCATTTTTTTTAGTGAAAAAGAAAGATTGGAAACTTTCTTTTGTAATGTTATGTCAATATTATGTGTTAACCTGGTTGCAGCAAAAATAATTATTATTTTGTTTTAAAGAAATAAAATTTACAAAATGAAGTAGTGATTATCTTCTGCCTGTTTGTCTGTATCACTGTCTTACCAAACTTGGAAGGAAGTGTCATTGACATGTGTTACATAATCGCTAGTCTTCAAAAACTATTAACTGAAACCGAATCGAGTGCTGTTACACTAAAACTATTGAAAAATAATTGTGGGTTAAGATTTTTTTGAATTTAGCAAATGTGATAATCACTTGAAGTTATGGTCACCACTAGTTAGGTGTAAGTCTTTCCTGAGAACCCTTATTTAAAATATAATCAAGATATTAACGTTTAAAGTTGACCCCCTGTACAAACTTGAGATTGACCGTTTTTTACCCTTTTAGGTCATTTTTTACCCTAGATAACTCCAAAAACCATAATAGTAGGTTGGACAAGTTGATCCTTATGATTGATGGACAATATGCATAAATTTCAACATGATGGGGCATTTTAAATGTGACCCTGTGTAAATTAAAATTGGCCCCTTATTGAAAAAGTGATTACACAATTTGAGAGTACTCTACTTAGCATTGATAAGACTTATTGCACGAGTTTTTAAAAGAGATGATTTTAAAATGTCATCTGGACCGAGGTGGATAGAAAACGAAGAATTCCCTAAATTACCGTAGGAAATCCCAAATGCCCAAATCTGCAGATTTAACCCGACCAGACATAAACCTCACTCAGAGGGCGCTAACCCTGATACCTGTCCCTATATCCAGGCGGTGTGCGACAGGATTCTTGATTTTAGCGAATTTGTTTTGAATACAGATGGCTCTGATAAATAATTTAGACTCGAACAAGAGTGCAATAAATTAACATTTAAGCTGCATAAGGGGGATGGGTCCCACGTGGAACCAGGATTTTCCAACGTCATTTTTAACGCTAGTTGGTTTTGCTCAAAATTTTATGTAAATTTGTGTTTTTATGTGATTAGCCCAGGAGGGGGGGGTCGGGAACCCCCTCCTGATCTTGCCGATTTGGGCATTGGGATTTCAACGGTCATTTAGGTGATTGCTTATGTGTATTTCACCGGCAGCCTCGGTACCAGTGACTTGCAAATTCACCTTTTAAACCTTTGTTCAAAAGATTTTTGTATATCATGATAATTTAGGGAAAATAATTTGATTTCAAAATCCGTCGAGGTTATAGTAGTAGGTCGAGTAAGAAACTTCGACGCACAAGGATCTCCTGGTAGGATCTGGTAGGTCGGCAATTTGAAAGCAGATACAGTGCTCAGAGATACATCATAATAGTCAATGGTCAGTCTCGAGGACAGAGCAGGATATTTGATTTTATGTAAATACACCGTTAAAACGCTTACTTTGCTCTGTGTTTTTGTCAAGTACTATACCGTCAACAGCTCAAAAACGAGTACTTTTGGTAAAATAGGCATAGGCTCCTCTTAGGCTAATTCAATTTGTTTCATTGAAGACGAGCAGGATCGAGAGAATGCATTTTTGTTTAACACGTACCTCACGGAGGTTTTAGTGTCCATTGTCTTTTTGAAAAATCGCAGTCCCGGTCAACTTCTTCTACATTTGACGTGCACACGGTATACACTCTTCACTATAAGCTGACAAAGAATGACCTGTTTTAAATGATATTCAACACGTAAGAAAACACACCTTCAAATAAGAAGGAATTGTACTTACAACAACAACAATTCAAAAAGTTCCAAACTTTTTTTTAGCGAGTTTGCATATGATTTTTTTCTCCCTCATATCACCATCCGAAAAATCGGATTACAAATTGTAGAGTTAATCGGTCCGCGTTTGGACAGTAGAAGCAATATTCATACAAAAATGGCCCAAAGAACAATGTGTGATTCATTAATGTGGTCTTCAGATATGAAGACGTTTTTGTGCATAACATCAAAAGGAAACACTTCCTGCACTGTAAAAAAAAAAAACAAACAGCAGTTCCGTTTTTTTTCACAGACATAACCCGTGAATTAATCATGGCCAAGTAATTTTATACATGTTGGACTAACTCACGTGAATCGACCCGCTGATCCCCTGTTAAAACGCGAGATTTGTACCACATACTACCTAATTTATAAAGAGGAATATTATGCGCAAAATTTTCTTTATATAGGCCTGCATATTTTCTTTCAAATTCTTTTAATTACTGGATTGATAATTATTAAAGGCTGACTCAGAGATGTACCGAGGAGGGCCCGCCCTCAATTTTCAAACAAAGCGTGTTTTTTGCATGTACACAATGCTTGTCCATATACTAATCACATGTGTGAAATAGAAACTATAGCTCAAATCGAAGTCCATTTAGAAAATCAAACTTGGTAATAAATTCCGGATCCTATGGCTACGCAATACGGCCATCAAAACGAAATATCCAATTCATCTCAAACATTTGGGAATTGTGCATTGGAGGTTACTATCTTTAGTTCTAGGTGACTATTTTTTAATTCCACAGAAAATTAATTTTGAATTCTCTGGAGTCAGCCTTAAGCGATTGTGTTATAATTTTGAAAGGTACTATATTCTTACCTTTTTCATTTACCGGAAAAAAATTTGAACTTTCATTGATTACAAAAATAGCAATTTTGTGGAGTAAAGTGGGCCGGGAGACTAAGTGCCATGGGTCACCCACTCTTTAAGATCGGGTAAGATCGACAATACACAATTACGGGTGATGTACAAATACCTTGTGACAATAGGGATTTGAATTAAAAAAAACCCCGTTTTATCCACGTTGTTAAAAAAATGTTGGTACATTTGACCAAACTTTTACATTCCGGTCAAGTTCACCACGGTTATTCAACAAACTCGATCTTTATTACTAATAATATCTAACTAAAAAATTTTGGTCGCGTACCGTGCCTTTTAGCGTAACAAATGTTTTTGACCCATTTTTGTACCTTGTATCTTGTAGGAAAAACTTGCAATTGAAAATCATGCCAGGGAATAACTCGTAGAGCAGGAGCAGAAATCATAGGGCGTATTAAGGAATTCGTTTACCCCTCATACAGAAAAGGTTTACACAGTTGGTAGTTTGTATGGTCCCTCTACCTCATAGTTCAGGTAGCCGTGGTCAAACTTATGGCCTGACCGTACAATTGAGAATGGACACAATTTTTCTGCTGAAATGAAGGATAAGGGTGTTAAGAATAAGAATCTGCCGGGTTGCCACAGGGCATCCTTGAGCATTTGAGAATCCAGCGGATGGCGCGAGAGTCGAGGATGTGTCGAGGAGGATGTGTCGAGGATGTGTCGAGGATGTCGAGGATTGTGCGAGGGAGGCGTCGAGGATGTGCTTTTAATAACATCTCTACCACCCTCAAAAAATATTTTCAAACAGGCCTTACAAAGCCATATTCTAATTAGTCACTTACATATACAGGTTTTGCAAATTTAATGTGTAGGCATGAATGAATCTTTTTATATATCTTGTCAGTAATGTATCTGAAATTATCTTCTATTTGTTTGGCTTTATTGCCTACACCTTTTTGATTAATATTATGCAATTTTATTGAATATTTTTGGCAAGATGTATTATGAAGTTAACTTCGTCTGTATATTTTTTGAATTTATTGCCTACCCCTCTTTTGATTATACTTGTGCAATTTTATGAATATTCTTGTCAGATGTATTTCTGGTTCTTATTATACATTTGTCTTTTTAGCGTTTAAAATTCTTCAATTTGTATTAGTAAGTTATTTAACTTAAAGTGCTGGTTTTTTGTGTTCCTATGATAGTGATTGTATTAAGGTCTTTTTATGCGTTTTTAATGTAAACTACAAGATGTAATTTTTAACTTATCTAATTCCACTTTTATATTTCTCTAGGGTTATTTGATGTATGATTTATATTGAGAATATTGATTTATTTGTTAATTATGTTATTTTTATGTACTGGTCTTGTACAACTGGGCTCCATGGGGACAATGCTGAACATTGAATGGTCCCCCAGTTTAAGAAGAATGAATAATGATAAATAAATAAAAAATAAATGACAATTATATATTCAACCCTATATTATCAACTATGGAGTTACTAGATATACTACAGGACGCAATGAACAAAGCATGCGTACTGTACATTGAGTCATCCTCCAAATTCAAAAGGAAGCCAAATCTAATAATTTTAAAATGTGCCAATAATAGCAAATACCTGCGATAAAAAATAAACATGAAGTACTTAGATTATGTTGTTAGGACACAAATGTATTTCCGATACTTTTAAAGTTTTGTACATGACGTCAATCAATTATGGCAGCCAAAAATGTGAATATCTTTAAAAAATACTTGACACAAATGTCTAAATATTACCCTCAAGTATAAATTATTGTGTCCAATGAAACAATTGAAATGTACCTATATCATAACACGTGCTACAGGTAATCCGGAAATAAAAATGTGGTCAAATATAATTGAGTGCATATATGTGAAAAAAAGGTGTAATTCAGAATCTGGTTTTATTTTTGACAACTTTGCACCTTATTAGTTATATTTCGATTTTGGCGCATTTAAAAACAAATGAAAATGTAGGTTGTACATTGGTTAGGATCAAATGTACATTTCTAATGTCAATTGACCACATCGAATTTCGATTGGAAGGCTATAATACTTAGAAATTTGTGCCAAGTATTTTTGAAGATGTCACGTTGGCTGCCATATTGGACTGACGTCATGTTACAATTTTAAAAGTATCAGAAAACATTTAATTGTGTCTAGCAACATAAACTAAGTATTTCGTCTATTTTTATCGCAGGTATTTGCTGATATATGACATATTTTAAAAATTATTGCATTGGCTTCCATTTTGAATTTGAAAAGTATGACTTAATGTTACAAGTGCCAACATTTGTTCATGGATCCTATCGGTATTTTAGTAACTCCATAGTTTGAAAATATAGGGTTTAATAGATCATTATCATTTATGGTGACGCCATCTTGGATTTCTCAAAATGCTCAAGGTGGCCCAGGGGCACCCGGCAGATTCTTATTCTAGACACCATAATAATTAAATCTATCATTTTCAGCAAAAAATTGGTGTCCATACTCAACTTACGGTCACATGAAGGTTCTACCTGACTAAAGGTAGCCATGGTCCAAAACTTATGCGACAGTAAAAAGTTGAGTATGGACACATTTTTCTGCTGAAAATGATAGATTAAGGGTGTGTAGAATAAGAATTTGCCGGTGCCACCTGGGCATCCTTGAGCATTGTGAGACAATCCAAGATGGGCTTCGCCATAAATGATAATTCTCTATTCAACCCTATATTATCAAACTAGGAGTTACTAGATACACTATAGGACCCAATGAACAAAGATCGGCACTTGTACCATTGAGTCATACTCCAAATTAAAATGGAAGCCAAATCTAATAATTTTAAAAGCTGCCATATAACAGCAAATACCTGCCATAAAAAAACATGAAGTACTGATTATGTTGTTAGACACACATAATGTATTTCTGATACTTTTAAGTTGTAACATTACGTTCATAAAATGGCAGCCAAAAACGTGAATATCGTCAAAAATACTTGACACAAATGTCTAATATTACCTTCAGTATAAATTATTGTGTTCAAGAAACAATGAGAAATGTCCTATGATCATAACCAAGTGTTAACAGGTAATCCCGATTAATAAAAATGGGTCAAGTTATCGATTTGAGTGCAATATATGTGAAAAAAATGTAATTCCTATGGTATTTTTGACAACTTTGCACCCTATTAGTTTTCGATTTTGGCGCATTTAAAACAAATTGAAGTGTGTTTTGTACATTGTTAGGATCAAGGTACATTTCTAATGTCATGACAAATTGATTTCGAATTTGAAGGCTTGTATAATTATAAATTTGTGCCAAAATATTGTTGAGGAATGTCACGTTTTGGCTGCCATATTGATTGACGTCATGTTACAATTTTAAAAGTATCATTAAATAAATTTAATTTGTCAACAAATTAACCTAAGTACTTCTCGTCTATTTTTTATCCGAGGTAGGGTGGTATTGATTGTTATAGGGCCATATTTAAATTATGGATTTGGCTTCCATTTGAATTTGAAGTAGACTTTAATGTTACAAGGCCATACACTTGTTCATTGAATCCTATAGTATATCTATTAACTCCATAGTTGATAATATGGGTGGAATAGGATAAATTATATTATGGCGACAGCCCATTTGGTTTTCAAAAATGCTCAAGGAATGCCCAGGTGGCCCCGGCAGATTCTTATTCGACACACCATAATCTATCATTTTCAGCAAATAAATCGTGTCCATACTCAACTTTACGGTCACATGAAGGTTCTCCCTGACTAGTAAGTTAATGATATTGGTGTGGCCAGCTACAATCTCGGTCATGTGACACTTTGACTTGTAAAAATGAATGCACCGCTTGGAATTGCGCCACTTTCCGCCGGTCGGGTAAAAAAGAAGGAAGGAAAGAAAGACAGACAGACAAAAAAAGAAAAAGATCGAACAGCAAAAAGTTAAAAAGATATATGGTAAAAAAAAAATATGCGGATATGAAAGCAATAATTCAACTGCTTTTCAGGAGGGCCGGTGGTAAAAAATTAAGTGTCGGGCGCAATTCTTATGAGCCAACAAGCTGAACCTTCGAAGTGGGTATAAATAGAAGGCTCATGCTTATTTTTGATTTTGCTTGACTTTCGTCGATATTTAAAAATATAAAAAACTGGATGTTAACTGAAACACCAGTAGTAATTCCAAATCAACCCGTGGACGTCAAACTCCAGTCGTACCTCAAAGCACTGTCATCGGCCCACTGAGCTCAGCGTTTTTATTAACGACCTCCCTAATTCCCGCCACATCCGCTCCGGACCTCAATTTTTGAAATCTGGGCATCAAGACCTACCCAAAATAAAGTTAAAGGGACATACATAACACGCTAATTTTTAGGTTTACATGTGATAAATTATGTTGAAACGATTCTCAACATTGATGATATTACAATAAATTAATTAGCTAATTAGAAGACAAAAATGAAATCGGGAACTGATGGGCGCATCCATGTTGCCAATAATCTCACGGCCAAAGTGACGTTTCAGCCATCTCGCGGCCATTGCCTACGTCATGTCTATAGTTTGTCCCATGATGATTGTAAAAACAAAGTAATTTAAGTAAATAGGTTTGCATGCCTTGAATCGACGCCTCCTCACTTCGAATGTAAAGATTTTACCACAGTATTCCAATGAAGAGTAGAACTAATTGAAGTCCCACCTGTCCCATATCACCGATCAGCTGGCCAGATAACAAAATAGTGTCATTCCAAGGTACGCATTCAAGGTCTCAATTGATTTTACGCTGGGAATTTCAAGTGATTAATTGTATAGCATGTGGCATGGCATTGAGGGACTCTAATATGAATGGCTCTACTCGAACGGGGTAGCAACTGGCAGCTGCTCTCAATGCAAGTGTGAGATTTTTACCACCACTCATGCTCCTGGGGCATAGGTTGTGGCAACCGTTCAAGAGCGGAGCTATTCATTATATTGATTGTTGACCACAATAGCAGTAGCGATTTATTCCGTAAATGATAGAATTGCAAATCTTGCGCACCAATCCTCGTTGGTCTTGTGGTTAAGTAGTTTACCTCATGATACAGTGGTCTCGGGTTCGAATCTCGTTACTGCTTCTTTTAAAATATATACAATTTTCATTATTTTTAGAGAGCCTATTCTAAGTCCAAAAAGATAAGAAAACTCAATAGAATAGCTGCCTTTTGAGGTTAGTGAGGGAGACCTGCTCCTGGAGCATGGGTGGTGCATACCGCGTGCGTATATGCTGTGTGTGGAAATCAACTGGATACCACCAAGAGTTATCCTTACCTGGGTGTGAAAAGCAACAACATAAACTGGGAAAATCACATCCATGAAGTTACAAACGGCTAAGCATTTATCTAACAAAAGACGTTGGCAACGTACAAAGCCACCAGTTTTTAAAAAAGATACGAGCCATATAAAAGTTTAATAAATGAAAGAGAGTTCCAAGTATACTCAAGTGCGTCTGCCCCCTTGGCAAACTTGTCCCATTTCTTCGATTCCGAATTCTTTTTTTAGAACATTCATGTAATTCATTAAAGCACCCATCATCCTCAGACCAAATGTGATTAAATAATTCCCAAACTTGGACTTGTTCTTGCGTAAGGTTATATTGGCAGTGAGTTTGGAATTAGTAGTCCGATTTCTTTTGTAAATGCCGTCTTGTATCTACTTGATTCTTTTCCAATTATTGTTGTATTTTTTTTGTTTGTTTTCTTTCTTTATTCCTTGTTGTGGTTTTTAATTCACATTCAGAGACCTTCGAGTGCAGATCCTCGGACATGATGGCAATGTACGGAAAATAAAGTCTATCGCGTTGTAACAGCCTCCACGTGGCTCAATTCTTTTCCCGTCGAAGATGTGTTCCGCCCATTCGACTGTTTCTGAAGTTGTTGGTTATGATTCTGTGGTAGAGTTCTGTATGTTTCTGGGTAGTTTTGTTTGTACCAGCCTTTCTGTTGAGGCTACTATGTAGAGACAGTACTAACACCATAGGAAGGTCCCGCTGCTCTGATTACCGCAATTACCTCACATGAAGAGGACCTCTTTTTAACGCAATATTATTACATCAGCACCAAGCATTTATTAAAACTATATATTTAGTCTGTATGGAGTTGACCGCGCCGTGGGAAAACGGGCATTGCAATTTGCTTTTGCATTGCAGAAGAAATGGTAATCCGCAAGTTTGCCAATGAGGCAGACGCCACTTGAGTAAACTTGGTGCTCTCTTTACATTTATTACTTTAGTATGGCTCGTACTCTTTTTTTAAAACTTGGTGGCTTTTTCCATTGCCAACGTCTTTTTTGGGTAGATTTCCTTTACTTTTTGTGAAGCATCGAATAGCTGTGGAAATTGCAGTTGGTCAATAAATACACTTTAGTTGAATTTGTGTGATTATTCCCTTACCGTGATGTGTTTGTTTTACTAAACAAAGTGTTTGGGAAGTATTGACAATGTTTCTAATTACAGTTTTTGAAGTCCATTTTTTTTTTATAAATAAATTTTATCCATAAAAGAATATTTTAATCGGTATATTCAGGTAATTGATTTGGTTGTCTATACTGCTCTTAACTAGATATAAAATATGAGAGCTAAAGTCCATGGCCATGGGCCATCAAAATTGAGTCTCAGATTTGATATAAATTTATTTAATTGGACTAACTGTTAGTGCTTTGACGTTTTTTATCTTCTTTCTTCAGTTACTGATATTCCGATTTTAAGGTTTCTTTCTGCAATTTTTGGGCATTTTTCACAAAAAATAGAATTAAAAAGACATAAATTGTGGAAATGTTTTTTTGTACCTTTTTGGTGATATACACACGCTATTTTACATTTTAAAAGAAAATAATGAATTGTGCTGTTTTGCATTTAGTTTAGTAAGTTCGATTTTACTAATAACACGTAGCCATTCTAATCACCAACACTGCAAAACCGTGGTTTAGAAACGTGGTGCAACTAGTGTTTAGGTATTAAACACTTCAAATCTTCAAATGCTTGGTTTCAAATCTCGAAACACCCAATGTCAAATGCCTAAGAATGTTTAGAATTTAAAAATCATGTTAGATATAAGGTGTTAGGATATTAAACAATATTTTACAATGTTTATAAATGTGTTGCAAAACAGTTTTTAGAAAGGTTTAAATTTCTAATCACTGTTTTTGCAGTGGACCGTTATAATTATGGAAATTAATTTATACAATAACTTATAAAATTTTGTAAAGTTGCACTCATCCAATCACTTTTAATTGTGAAAACCCCGGGAAAGTCGTCAAAGAACCATGAAAAGCCCCAACCCGGGCCTGAAAATTAAATACTAATTTGGCAAGCAAAAACCCTGTAGTAATGCCTGGTTTCCATGCAAAGTATCACATCTCTCAAAAATTAGACTATGAATCTTCCAGAGTACCATAATGGCCTATTGGCAGAAAGTTCAGTTCAATTTTAATGGAAATACTCTAAAATCTTATGCAAACCACAAACCTGTACGCACCCGGTCTAGCAAGAGGCACTTGTGTAAGAGAAACGTATTAGAATAGACTTATTCATTGCCGCGCAGACTCACTACATGTGCGAGGTTATTTACGACGGTATTAAATGAAAATCTCAATAAAAATCAGTACTTTCAGTACTTGAATTTCGACTTTATATCATGAAATTTGTCCTCTCTGCTAAAAAGAATGATAGCACTAACTGAGACTTAATATATTAGGGCGAATCATATTCCCTTGAAATCACCGCGAAAAGTTAAAAAGAATTAGATATTGTATTTATGAATCTACTGTTTTCATCATAATTATTGTCTCATTTTCCGTCCAAAGTAGCACTTTTAGCAGTATAGCGTACCGAGGTAGTCCAGAGGGGACAAATTTCCAAGTCGTCCCGCCAGAAGGGGCAAAATTCGTAAGTCGTCCCGGTGATTTGCTTCAATTAAGTCTGAATTTGACCAAATGCGCGCGTAACGCGCGAAAATTGCGGAAATTACTTTAATTTTGCCCAAATTTAGGCTGAAATTGGTCGAAATCCCCCCCCCCCAAAAGAAGGGACGAAAATGCATATTTTGGTCCATATCGTCCTGCTTTTTCGAGCCAGAGGGGGAAACTTGTCCCCGGTCTGTACGCCATTGACTTTAGTCTGTTTTTACGAATTACTTTAAAGACATTTTTATTGTTATGAACATTCATTTCAAAATGGAACTAATGGAATGAATACTAACAATTGCATATTAAGAAAGATTTGGCCAATAGGCATGTTTCAACCTCCTTGTACAATTTTATATTTATTATACTTCCATTCCGTTTCAATGGTCAGGGTTGCCGTTTAGCCTACGTACATTAAAGATAATGATCACTACAGCTCAATACTAGCATAATATTAATATGCCGAAAGTAGTGGGCCACAGCCGGGCTCGAACTGACAACAACAGACAATCCAAAAGTAAAATCAATAATGTATATGGCTTAGACCGCTGCGCCACGGAGGAAGCTTGTAGCTCAAAACGCGAATTGTTGTATATGCTAGTATGTGAGAGTTCAGTAGTGATGTTGAACAAAAGAATTTCGTAAAACATCATTTTCTTTGTATAAGTCAATTATGGTGCAGATATGTTAGCAGTAAAAGGCCACACATCTGAGGCTAAACAGAAATCATGTATTAAATTTCCCAAATTATTTCGTAATAAAGGTGGAGGTCTGTGAGACCGTTTTTTTGAAGTTTAAACATTTGCCACTAATAATCGTTAAATGGACCGTTTGAAAGCATTTATAAATGTCGGTTTCGCTTTCTTAATAATTATTTCTTGCCTCATGAAATGTATCCTATATACTTCTTCTGGTTGAAATACATGCTATGTTTTGTTATTACGAGTAGTTAAGCGATTGGTAAAAGATACTCCCACCTAGTTGATGTACTCGTCAAACCAGCGTCAACCAAAAGGGACGTTGTTTCTGTTATTACTCACGGTGTGTGTGGCGTGTATCAGGGATGTTCTAATGCTTTTTTTGTGTATGTTTTTTCTTGTTTTCCGGGTTGTGTTTTATTTAAAACTTGGATGACACACTACCGTGGTGTCTTAATGAGTGTCGGCAGTGGAAGCGAATCACGTTTGCACCCAATCCTTGTTAAAGCCCAAGTTACTCTCACTTGATAAGCCCAAGTTAGTGATTGTGCTGCTGGTACTCATCCACCAAGAGAGCAGAAACCTCTTTGACATGCTCTAGAATCTATCTGCCCCGCTGGGCGTCAACGACTACTGTATAGGGATTTCAGTGTTACCCATGATGGCAAAATTGGCTATCGTAGAAACAGGCCAGTTTCTTAATTGTAACGGTAAATATATATCGAGTTTTTAGCTCTCACATCAAAAGGATTGAAATATCGGCGCGAAACTTGAAGAGGGTTCTGGGGGTAAAAGGCCCTTGCTATCAAGATGAAAATTTATATACTTAAAGGGGCGTGTTCGGATTTCTTGGGACCCCCATGATTTACCCGGAAAGTAGTATCGATTTGATATCAGATAAAAGGCCGTATTTTTCTACATTGTGCCTGAAATTTTGAAGCCTCGAATCCATTTCATATCCCAAGATATAAACAAAAAACGCCGTTTAGTGGTTAACCACTTATTAGCACCGATGAATAGGTGTGCAACATGCATATTCGTCTACCATCAAAATCGCAAGTTGTTTCCCACGGTACTTGATGGGGTTTGTATGTGCAAGTGCAAGGCTCTCCTATCAAGTAGATAACACAAATACACATAATCGGAAAACCACCCTTTGAGGCGACTCAGAGATTTTGAAATATATTTTTTTTTTTGTATATTTATTAAAAATAGTCAACCAGAACTAACAATAGTCACCTAAAATGCTCAAATCCAATGTTTGATACGAATAAAATTTTTCGTTTTCATGCAGTAAACATTTATGTATGGATAACAGTGCCATAGGATACTGTGTAAAACAGAAATTTATAACAAAGTTAAGATTTTCTATATGAAAGACTTCGATTTGAGCTTAGCTATTTCACACAGTGATTAGTATACGGACAAGCATTATGTATATGCAAAAATCCCGATTTGTTTGAAAATTGAGGGCGCCCTCCTCGGAAAATCTCTGAGTCAGCCTTTAAATCGGACCATCCTCCTTTAATGTGACCAGTGGTTGAGGGAGTAGACATGTTCCATTTCTGGGGGGGGGGTGTGATGATAAGCTGGCCACTGGTTGTATTTTAGATGGTTTCTGGTGTCTGCTGGTTCCATTTCTTTGGATATGTGGCTGTCAGTTCCATTTCTTTGGTGGTTCCCAGGATCTACTGGTTCCAATTATTGGTGGTTCATGTGCCTGGGGAGTTCGTTGTGGCTGTCAGTCCCATTTCTTTGGTGGTTCCAAGTTGTTACCAGTTCCACATCTTGGTGGTTCCTGGTCGCTATTGGTTCAATTTCTTGGTGGTTTCCAGTGTCTACTGGTTGTATTTTGAGAGTGATTCCTTGTGGGCGTTGGTTACATTTCTTTGATGGTTCCCAGTGGCTACTGGTTCCGATTATTGGTGATTCCCAGTGTTTAGCGGTTCCATTTCTTTGGTGATTCCCAGTGTTTACTGGTTCCATTTCTTGGTGGTTCGTGGTGGCCATTGGTTCCATTTCTTGGTTGGTTCCATTTTGTTGAGTTCCTTGTGATTGTTAGTTACATTTGGTTCCCAGTGGCTACTGGTTCCAATTATTGGTGGTTCCCAATGTCTAGTGGTTTTATTTCTCTGGTGGTTCCTTGTGTCTACTGGTTCCATTTTTGGAGGTCATTTTAGCTGTTGGTTCCATTTCTTTGGTGGTTCCCAGTTGCTACTTGCTGATATTATGTTAATGGTGTCTACTGATTTCATTTCTTTGGTGGTTCCCAGTGTCTATTGGGTCCATTCTTTGGTGGTTCCCATTGTCTATTGGGTCCTATAGGGTCTTTGGTGGTTTCTGGTGTCTACTGGTTCATTTTTTGGGTTCCTGGTGTGTGCTGTACCATTTTGGTGATACCCAGTGTCTACTTGTTCAATTTTATATAATTCCTGGTATTTGTTTTAATTTTGGTGGTTGCTAGTGTCTGCTGGTTCCATAATGATGACAACTTACATTATTACTGATTCCCATTAGTGGTGTCTTTGCATTCCATTTCTTTTTTTAGATACCACAGAGGTCATTTGTGGCTGATTTCCCTTTTGTCCTAGGATTTCTATTTAAAGCGGCACTGGCACATTTTCAGCAACAATATGAAAATTTCTTCAATTTGCTCTCAAATGATAGTCTAGGCCATTGGAAGAGTAGAGATACATTTTACGCATAAAAATAACATACTCAAAAACAGAAAGGACGTTAATAAGAGGTTAAAGACATCCAGGTAATTTGTAGGCTAACTATTAAGTTTTCCATAACATTAATCAACAAATGTGTTTATTACATGAATATCATAGCCTCGTATTCATCGATATTAAAACCACAAAGGTCACAGACCAGTCAAACAGGGTGCATGACATGGGAAACATGCATACGGCGTGCGTTTTCTTGTGTTAAAACGCCCATTCCGTCGTCGGCGACATTAATTATAAAATCGCTCTGTTTACCCATAAGGACGCTGATTTGGTCTTAATTATTTCAGGTGAGGGCTAATGTAATAAAAACCATGCAAAAATATCGATTTTGAAAAATCTTGAGGGCGCACTATTTTTCAAATGTGCCAGTGTCTCTTTAAAGTTAAATTTATTAAGTCAACCCTGTTTCTTCACTAGCTTCGGTTCAAGTCAGATTCTGAAAACGATACACAAAGATATTGATCTCGCTAAGAGTTTTAAAAAATATGTGCTCGAATAGTTCTCCCTAAAGTAAGGGTCATCGGTGAAAATTCTTACAGAAGTGATTATCAAAATGATTTGCAGTATCAGAATCAGTATCAATTTATTCACCAAAGTAAATAAATAGAATAATAAAAAACTCATGAGATGGTAGGATGGCATATGAGCAAAGCTCGATAAAGTTGACCCCGCTATTACAAAAACTTATTTACAGTGCAGAAAAGAACACGACGAGTACGACTATCAGGCCCTATGTGCAACGAGACGCGAAAAGACATGTGGACAGACATGTGTGTGGAGGTAATCACTTAATACAAGCAAAAGGGACATTGAAGACTGGAAATTATGGTAAGAGCTTAAAATCTGACTAGTATAATGTTGCTTAAATAAGTATAGATTTTTGCATTTCTAATATGATCAGGTATGGCATTCTAAAGATATGGGCCTTGTCTTATAATAGGGACTAGCTAAGTCAGTCTTAAAGTTAAAAGGACGTAAACGATGGGAAGATCTAGTTCCATATCCATGAAATGTATCTGTTCGATGGAAGAAGTCTATAAAATTCAAGGGGAGATTGTTATAGCAAAACGGTACATAAAGAGAGCCTTATACAGTTTATGGAATTAATCGTAGATGTAAGCTGTTCAACTGTTGGAACAATGTGCAAGTGTGAGCCATACCATGAGAAGTAGTACAAAGGTCTAAAATGTTCTTTGTTTGATGTGAATACTACTTAATTACAGTTGTTTGAATCACCCCAGGGACAATATTACAATAATCGAGATAAGGAAAACAAGTGTTCTATATAATGAGAATAAAATTCACCTGATAGAATGTGTTTCAATCTGAACATGATGCCAGTATATTTAGATTCAAGTTCCAGACATAAGTGGTATGAAATTTCCAGTCAAGAGTGGTCGATAAAAACAACAAGGAATTTCGAGGAGTTACTTGGGTATGGAAGCTTGTCAATCATCAACACTGTGGTCGGGATAGTGCTTCTACTATACTTATGTTAAACCAAATGTAGTTAGTTTACTGATTTGAGTGATCATTGTTACATTTAAACCAAGCAGATATGAGCTTGAGTCATCATTCGCAACTTTGCAAGTCGGTCAACACATGAGATTGAAATCACTATGTTAGTATCATGCTGCATAACATTAAAATGAAGGATTGTTACAAGAAAAAATATCATTCAGTACATTAATAAATAGCAATGGCCCGAGGATTGATCCTTGAGGAACACCACAATTTGAGAACATTTAGTTTGAAACATTGTTATGGAAAGGATACATACTGAGTTCTATTTGTTAGATAACTATTGAACCACTCGCGGGCTGTACCACGACACCGTAGTGAAAAAGTTTGGCCAAAGAATAGAATGGTTTATCGGTGTCGAAAGCCGTCGAGAGGTCCAAAAACAAAAAACACATGAATATCCCAACGTGAATGGCTATAATCGAGACGAGTGACAATGTCGGTATAGGCTTCAAGAAACAGCCATGTAGTTGATAAATTTTCCTAAAAAACCATATTGTCGGATGGTGATAAAAGGTTAATTCGGATAATAAAATCATAAAGTCTATTGTGCATGATGCGTCAAAAAATTTTGGAGAATGATGGAGTATTGTGATTGGCCGATAATTAGAAAGCTCGTTCGAATTGCCACTTTAAATATCGGTATGACCTTTGCAGTCTAAGTTGTTCAGGAAAAATACCAGTATGACTGATAAAATTGAAACTAAATATAATGAGTGCAATAAGATCAATGACTTATTGATGATACCAGGTTTATGACGTCATGACAGGACTGGACTGAGAATGTATTAACTTACCATTTTGTCATAATTTCATTTTCATCATTGGACAAGGATAATGAGTGACGGTGATTGATATGAGATATTTATGAAAAATTACATTTGTGGTAGGGATTTTGCTAGCAAGATCAACGCCAATGTTGGTAAAATATCATGAAAAAGCACCCCCCCCTTTGGAAATAATATTGGGATCAGATGTGTTGGAATTATTAATGTTGAAAAGATGCAGGGAATGGTTATTATTTTTACGACATAAAAGATCATTCAATCTATTCCATGTTTGTTTCAGATTATTTTATGTTCATGATTTTTGTCAGCGAAGTACTGTTTTTTGGCATTTCTAATCAGTGTTGTTTAAAGGGTTCGAGACACGGCGTGAGCTTGCATTTATTATTCCGTGTCGGAGATGAGATGATATTTCTGTATAATTGTTTTTGAGATTACCAGATTTAAACTAACGTTTTGTGAGCCATGGTTTGCGTGGATGTTGTTGTAACTACCGTTTGGTTAAAGGAAAGATCTGTCATAACTATACCAAATTTAGCAAAATATTAAAGTGCATCAGGATCTCTCACTTGTTACAAATCCCAAATCAGTTAATTGAATGCTATTTCTAAATAACCGAATATTTCAGCACTAAAAGAACGAAAGCGTTGTACTTTGGGTGGTTGTGTTTGCTTTCGAGCGCATTGTTCAACTGACAAATTATATAGTGGTGTTATGGTCATGGAATCATTATTGCAGGAATTTATCTTATGAGTGTAAGTACATGTGAAAATATTATCAAGAATACTAGCGGAGTAGGGCGTGATCCTGCTTGGCCTATCAAATAAGTGGGATCATATTATTGCATAAAGAAAACATTTAAGATTAATTAATATGATTATCGGTATATGCATTTAAAGATTAAATTAAAGTCCCCAGATATGTAACATTTCTTATTTTCATTGAAATTTTTGTCAAACCGTTATTAAGTCACAGTAGTAAAGTAACAAAATCGGTCCTATGCGCCCTATATATGTTACCAACTACAATATTTTTAGCATTTACTGTTGATTATTCCACAAAAACGGATTCGAATGATCTCCGCACTAGTACATGTATCATTCTGAATTAAGTTGAGATCATCCCTTAACTTAAACGATAATGAGTTATGAATGTACAATGCACACACTCCACTTTTTCTATCTTTACCGGGAGTATTAACCATTTTATAATTTATATAAACCCTGTTTCTTCAACTAGCTTCGGTTCAGTCAGATTCTGAAATAAAAAAGATATGATCTCACTAAGAGTTTTAAAATATTGTGCTCGAATAGTATCCCATAAGTAAGTTTCATCCCCTCGTGAAAAATTTCTTAAAGAAGCTGCATTTCAACTGATGTTGTAGGTATGGGTGTCAAACAGTTACAAAAAAAGTGAGTTATCGTGGGGGTGGGAAATTGGGTTTTTCGGGAGTCAAAGGTCAAGAACAGGGGTCAAATTTTGAAAATTGATCCCAATAATGTTGAAAGTATACCAAGTTAATAGTTTAATCATAGGATTCCAAAAAGGTATAGTTTGTACTATCTGACAGCTTAAAGTTTTGGAGTTTTAGGCTAAAAATAGCAAAAATCAATAAAGGATCATTTCAGTTTTACAGGGTCCCCCCCCCCCCCCCCCCCCCCCCCCCAAATTTAAAAATTCAATCCGATTGGGATAAAAAAATGGTGCAAATTATAGATGGAGCTCATAGGATAAAAATAAGGAAAAGTTTTGAGTGTCTGAAACAAGGTCACGCCTCATTGAATGCAATAGTGATGAGCCAGACATAGCTTATGGGTACGCATGGGGGGGGGGGCAAAGAGGATTATTACCAGGCGACCTCATACTATGGAATACACGAAAATGTATGATGGCCATGCTGTAGGGGTAGCTAAGCGAGCTAGGGGCTTGCAAAAATTAAAAGTGATCCAATGTTGTTGAAATTTGCCATACTAAAAGTTTGTAGATCACAAGGATAAAAAATGTATAGTTTGTGCTATCTCTGACTTAACCCTTATGGAGTTATAAAGCTGAAAACCGTTACGTAGGTCGAAGGTTAAATTTAGCTTATACAGGGGTCAAATCTAAAAAACGATTCAATTTCAGTGGAAATGGTCTCATATTATTTGTAGTGTAATCACAAGTAAAATAAGGTATATAGTTTGGACAATGACAATAGGCCTATAGTTACCAAAGTTACCCCCAACATTAACCCCAGACCTAGTGTAGTATGTTATGTACGATTTCAAACTTATGCAATTTTTTTGCTAAGGATGCTTTTTTGGTATCATTGGATAGAGTAGACATCCAAGTATCAGAAAAGTATTGGTCGCATTTTTTTATGAAAAGCGTTTGGCCGCATCTTAGATTTCCAATGGCCGCCATTTCCAAAGGATTGTGACCTATATCGTTGGTCTGAAGCAACATTGGAAGTCAAATTTGGTGCCAAACCTATGTTTTCAAACCTGGGAGTTCAGGAATAGGATAATTAACCTAATAGATCCAAGCTGTGCTTGTACCACCCCTCGCCATGATGGGGGGGGGGGGGCAATCGTATTACGCCGTTTCCCATACCTCAGTCGCCCTTAATGGAATTCATATCATTTCGATGCTTTTGATGTCATTGGATTAATAACGTCCAGGTATCAGAAACGTATTGGTCGCATTTCCTCCTCTGAAAAGCGTTTTGCGCCATCTTGGATTTCAAAATGGCCACCATTTCCAAAGGATTTTGCCCTATGGTTTGGTATAGACGTAAGGGAGTTCAAAAATATGATAATAAAACCAGTCTAACCAAGACTGTTCTTTCAACATGATGCTGTGGTGTGGGGGTGGGGGTGGGCGATCGTTTTATGCCGCTTCTGCCACAGAAGAAAAATATACCAACATCCCATGTGTCTCTATGACGTCATAAGGTGGCCTGAAAAAGGCGGAATATGGGAAACATTCGCTTGAGCTAAAAATGCTAGAACACAT